>JANHGB010059072.1:12683-24541 GCA_026283785.1 Coracopsis vasa | reverse complement strand
TAATAGGTGTCCCCACAACCCCAGTCCTTACTGCACTTCTGTCTCTATATGGGAAAACTCACATTTTATAGGAAGTACCCTTCCGAAGTTTCCTCTTTACGAGCATTAGCAGAACGGCCGGGAGGGTCGGAGGGTTGATAGAGCAGGTATTCCCCCCCGGTACGGCTAAAACCGATCTTCATTTTGGGCACGGGATCCTCTTTACCCTTCTGCAGTAGGCCTCGTGTGGAACCTGCTCCCAGTTCCCCGCGGCAGGCAAGGTACCTTCCTGGCCTTTCCGAGGCTTGTCTCTATGCACTGCTTCATGAACAAAGACCAAAACCCAACATTTGTAGAGATGCTAAGGAATTTAACGAGCTGAAGTTGTGATTAGCGGGAAGTTTGGCTATCACTAATCAGAAACGTTTTTCCTGGTTGCACACTGCAGTCTGCGTCTAGGCAAATAATCTTCCAGTAAAGTGAAGCACAGAATACTTCCTAGAACAGGATTTGGGAAGAGGTTTCTTTTCCTTAACTCTTGTGAGGCCTAGTTGCATATGATGGTTGCTTATTCCTAAAATGTATCAGTGCATACTATGGTAGTCCAATGTTGGTTTCTTTCTTGCTGAGGAAATACGATATTCAGTGATGGCTGGTGTGTTATTTGAAAAGCAAAAATGTATGTCTAGAACTAACTTTCAGGAGAGCCAAGAGGCTGCTATAAATCAGACTAGAAGGTTAAAGAGATCTGTTGGGTTGTTCAAAATGTTTGCCAAGTTTGAGTAAGCTTGTCATTCCAGCATCTTGTTTTGAACAATCGTTGTGATATTTACTTAATTTACATCTTGTATCTTATCTTTCTTAACTGGAGGGGTGGGGAATGTGTTGGTATTTGAGACTGAATGCTTATTTAAACAGTAGGTTCAAAATGAGACTAAACTGTCAATGATGCATTGATGACAACTGTTGTTTGAAGAGAGAACTTTGGTTTTGATGGATAGGTAAATAATCATTGCTCAGATGTGATCAAGATTGGTATGATCAAATACGGAAAAAAAAGTTGTAATGTTAAATTTGGTATTTCAAGAAATCTCTGTGATTCCAGTATGGACTTATTTTTAGAACCATTTTAAGATAATTGGGGTTTAGGCTGCTAGATATTCCCCTACAGATAAAGTAATATCTTAAATCACTTTAACTGTTTCTTTTTTAAATCTGTAACTAGGGTATGGATAACTTAATGGTTCTGTATAATTTAAGATACAAACCTGCTACTTATGATTAGGAAGTCTGGCTTTGAAGTCAAATTTATTAGCGAGATTATGCACCACTGTTGCTATATACTTATCTGACCAGCTACTGTCAGGTTTGGCTTTCCATTCAGAGAAACAAGCATATAAATAAACATAACTACTTGGCGTGTGTGTTTGGAGATGAAGGTATATGTGATGGTGCACTGTGTGCCACCTACCTCCTCACTGCATGAGAACGAGTTGCAAGGGAGGTATACTGCCTTTTCTGACTTGAAGTTGTGTTCTTTGCATTTCTGAAGCAGTCATTAAGAGTAATGCACAAAAATAATGTCAAGCCTTGGGTTTTGAAATGCTGCAGCAAAAATGAAAACTGGTAGTAAAGAATGAGGTCATGCCCAGAATGTGTGAGCCAGAGACTGCCAGCAGCTGCCTTTGCTGCCCGCCGAGCATTTGGGATCGCCTCTTCACTGAGACTACTGAAAGAGTGTTTTGAAAGAGGTCCAGGAAATATAAGCTAGATTGTTTTAGAGATTTCTTCCTAAACCAAACATTTTTAGATGGAACACATACTGCTCTTTGTCTTCATTTACCCTAGTGTTGACAAAATAGTTATTTGGTACCAGTTGCAGGACAGGTCATGTAGAAAGTGAATTGACTAACAACTCTTGATGGATTGTTTTTGAAAAGGATACATGGGAAGCTGCAGTTTTCTTCAGCAGAAGATACTGATTTATGGATGACAGGAGGATGGGATTTAACAATTCTGCAAGCAGCCAGGCATATTTTTATTATAAGCATGTTAGTCCCACTATAAACTGGTACAGTATTAATCCACACCTCAGAACAGCATGCAGAGCTGGAGCTTTTGTCTAGCAGTGACCTCTCTGTAGGCCCAGGGTTAGGTCTTGCTAAAGCTCAGTACAAGACTCCAGGTCCTTAGGCCTCATTTTGTAACAGAGAGTCAGAGTCAGTGGACCTGCTTCTGTGGTAGTCCTAAGGGCCATCTGAGATCTGTGGGACTGGAAACCTGTAGCTTGAAGGACTTAGTTTTTGGTCACATGTATGTGTATGTGTGTGTGTGTATATATATATATTTAACACAAAACTTCATTGCTATGCTTAAGCATGAGAAGTGAGCAATGTTTTATGGACAGAAGCAGCAGTGTTGGTTTTGTTGGGGTTTTTTGTTGGTTTGTTTGGGGTTTTACCCTACCCCCCCTTTTTTTCCTCTTGCAGCATCTTTATTTTCAGCATTTGATCTAAGTATAAAACCCAGTGAATTCCCTGATCCTGAGGTTATTTCCTGAGTAGTAGTAGTAGTTTCAAGTTACTATGTGATCCAGGAACTCGGTAGAACACAAGTTCCTCAATGAAATGCCTAGGCTACAAAGCAGTTTCTTGCATTTCAAGACAATCTGTTGTCCACTCAGAGTGAACAGTCTTAATTTCTCACTGAGTACTGAAACTATGTTGGCATCACTTACATCTTCCTAGGCAGGGCTTCAATAGGAATAAAGCCTGTAAAAACTCTGGTCTGATTTCTCAAGTGATCTTCCACAACATAAACCTTTTTAGTAGCCTTAAATAGAAAGAAAAAAGAAGACACAATAGATTACTATTTAAGATAAGGGCACTTGATTCACAAAAGACTTAAGAACAGATTCTCATGTCATGAATTATAGGGGCTCGCTTAAATGTACACAGTTTTTACAGGAAAAAATGTGTGGAGAACATAATGTGCTTTCATGTTAATTTACAGCATTCTGTATCCCAGAATGAACCCTGCTATCGACACACTGCACATTCCTTGGTTTCTCTGGATGCCAGCTCTTGTCAGTCTAGGAGGGATTATATTGAGTTTCATTTGTTCTTTAGTAGTATTTACATTACTGTGCTGTCCAGGGGCCCTGATCAGGATACTTCTGTTTTGGTAGGCACTGCACAGGCACCCAGATAGTCTTAACCCTAAAATAAGCCAGAAAATACAGAAATATAACCTCAAACAGGGATTTTGCTGCCTCAAGTCTTTCACACCACAGTGTAGGTTGCTCTGTCACACCTGAAGCCGGGGTAATAGTTTGAACTACCTGTAGAACCAGGCAGTCTCTGGACACTTACACAGGCTTTGCTTGAAAGTGTAGGGTATGCGATGCTCCATGATAAGTGTTTGAGTGCAAGATCATTGTCATGTGCCTGGGAGTGCTGCCTCTTAGCTTGAAGTGGAAATCTCATCCTCAGGATGGGCCCAAGTCAGCTGGGCTTGTAGTTCTGGCTGTGACATGTCCCAGAGAGCCCGACTGGGCTTGGTTACCTACGAGGCTTCCCTTTGGGATTGCAGCTGGTGCTGATGTATGTTGACTTAAAACTCCATAGACAATTTTGGTTTAGGTTTGTTTTGTTCTTGGTGTTTAGTTTGGTTTTTATGAAAGTAAGGAAAAAAAAATGCAACATGGAAAAATGAGGTTTCATTATACAGTGGCTGTTGTGGGTTTAGGTAACTTTGGTAGGCCTGGGTTATTCCTGGAGCTTGGTTTCTGGGAACTAAGGTTTTCTTCCCAGCAGTCTGCTTCGCTTTCTTCAGTGATTGCCTTTTTAGTCCATTTTTTTAACTAGCAGCTCTGAAACTTTATGAAATCAGCTCACATTGATGAATAGAGTCTCCCAGGTATCATTCTATTACACAAGCTTGCAGGCCATTTTTCTTGTTTTCTGTTAAACCTTTAGTAAAATACACAGTAAAACCCAAACCAAAACCGACACAGTTTAGTCAAGCACAGGAGATGGATGTACACTAATATTTGTTGTTTTGTGTCTGTTACCACTGTCAGCTGGCCTGCAGAACCACTCCCAGTATGATCAGGTCCATAAAACACTAGAGATGCAGGAGAGTTTTACTGTTTGTATAGCTTCAGGTTAGCCCTGTATTTGGATGCTGAAGATGCTGGACTTCTTGTCATGTAGTTCTGGCATTTAGGAAGTATGAAAAGTAGATGCAGAGGTTGAGTGAGGCAGTGCTTACCTTGAGGTAGGTTAGAAATGGAAGTATTCCTAAACATTGCAGCATTTGGTTTGCTCTTTGGGGCTTGGAGAAGATGAATGTTTTATGCTGTGAATATTCATGTATAATTTTAGATATTGAGTATATGTTATAGTAAGATTATTACAAATACTGCATAATTAATATCACTTGGTCTCCAACAGCTGCTGTCACTTGTTCAGTGGTTGCCTGTAAGCTTCAGTATTGATTTTTCGGCTATCCCTAGTGTTTTGTGCAGATCTAGGGTTTCACTTGACTGATGATTCCTCTTGTACAAAACCATAAAGCAATTGTCTGTGTTTCATGGCTTTTTCTTTTTTCTCTTTTTTTAGAGATTCATGTTTTCACTCGCATCATATTTCCATGTTCAGAATCTCTGCAGAGATTATTGTACAACTTTATTACGCTAGCCTAAATCTTTACTGTCTCCTCTTGAAGAAAAGAAGCTCAGTTCCTTATAAAAATTAATTCGGTAATTGTTTCATGCTTACTTTTGTCTTTGCCCCTTTCTAAGGGGATGAGCAGCCAGACTTAAAATGAAAATAACTTTTCTTTATAGTAGTATTGCCAAATTACAGTTATCACGGACTGTGGTGAAGGGCTACTCCAAATGAGTCCCAGTAACCAGAGGAAAAAATATGGAACTTGTATCCTTTCTAACAGTGAACTTTCTAAAGCAAAAGGGAAGATGACACTAAGATGAAGCTCCTTTAACTTGTTTGTAATTGCAAAGCAGTGAAGGAAAAACTCTGTGACTTTAATAGCTAAAAGGCTTCTATTTTTAGAAAGATATTTCAGCTTTTGTTCTGTGCAACGATTTTGGTTCATGTTATTTGATGTGATCAAAAATGATTTTGTCCTGAAACTTTTCCTGTTCAGGCTGCTTGAGACCGGTTCTTTCTCATTGCTCAAGCCGCTTGATCACTGATGCTGAAGATGAAGTTACATAAACCCCATTCTGCTGAGTTTTGCTCTGAGTTATGGATCGTTGACATGTATTTTCTGAGATCTTTCTCTTTGTGTATAGGGAAATCTTCTGTTGGATAAGTACTTGTTACATTGTCTTTAAGGCTTAAGAAAGCCATAGAAACAAACATCCTTACATTTCTTACCAGAGTATACCTGCCCATGGCAGGGGGCTGGAACTAGATGATCTTAAGGCACTTTCCAACCCAAACCATTCTGTGATTCCATATAATATAAAGGAAATTATTTATAGTAAAGCTTCTCAGGTTTTATGCTGCAAATGCTCTCAGCCTTCCTCATAAGGGACCTGCACAGGCTCTCTGTTTATATTCCTATTGAGTTACGTGAATAATTTCAAGGAAAATCAAGAAAGAAAGAAAAAGATCCCTTGCTTTATTTAATTTTTTTTTTTAAGATATTTGACTAGTGTAGAACTTAAAATCATCCTGCTTCTTGTGTGGGAAAACTTCCTGTTAGATATATTCTTTTCTATGCCTTTTGGCACTGTGTGGCTTTTACTCTAAGGGTTGTTTTCAAGTTACAGAACTCCCAAGCAATTGCTGAGACATGCGCTAGCTGATGTGGTGTAGTCTATCCTGGATGTTATCAGTGTCAGTTCTTGGGAGAGACTCACTGTTAAAATTGTCCTTAGATGCTCAAGTGATGTGGGGGAATTGGCAGTAAAAGGATGCTTGGGCTGGGAATTCCGAGCTGTGGTTGGAGGGCAGTACCTTGGAGAGCAGACGCTGGGCCTGTTCCCCTCTGCCTGCCTGGGAGGCGATGCTTTGGCTTCTGGAGGACCAACAGTTCTGTCTTCCATGGAGAGACTTGTGTGGCTTCAGAGGATTATGAGATTCACACTTTCTTTTCATTTGTAGAATTCCTTTTTACTTATTTTTCTCCCATGTTAAACAGAAAAACCTTTTTCTTCATTGTTAATACTGACTTTTTACTTTGTGGCTTTTAATTCCTTGCTGCTTTGATTTCTCTGTGTCACTGCAGTTTGTGTCTGCCTTCCTGTGTTCTAGTAACACTGAGTCAGAAAAGCAGATCTTGCTTCCTGGAATCATGTTCTGTGGACAAGTGATGAGCAGTCTGCAATTTGGTGTTTTAGAGATTGGAAGGAGAATGCAATGTTTACTTCTTGGTTCCTTTAATTTCTTTATTTCTTCTTTCAGTATTTAGTTTAATCTAAATACCTGACAATCATACTCTATGCTGTACCCCATCTTTCTTGCAACTCTTCTGTTAGCTTTCAAAGTTGTTATTTTTCTGTGCTCATAATCTTTTCCATTTCTCAGTTTCTGTTCTGCTTACCCATATGCTCTCTCTGCTTTTCCCTCTCTCTTTCATCCTGCTTAATTCTTAGGTGTTGATGTATGTATAATCCTGCGTCTTCATATTACCATTTCCTTTAACAGGCTTCCATAATAGATTTTTTCTTTTCCATTCCAGTATTCTCTGGATGACTGTTCTGGTCTGATTCAGAAAAGATGAGATGTTGCCTGTGGATGATGGCAGTGCTACATTGGCATCCTGGTGCTTCCAACAAGTCCTGTAAAGGCTCCCACTGTACAGAAGAGCGTTTCTTAGTGAGGGAGAGAAAGGTTCTCTCTATAGAGTGGGGTTTATGATGCACTTTTAGTTTTTTAAATTCCTTGTTTAAATGTAGCTCATCTGTTAGTTTTACCAGCTCAGGTAGCCAGTAAGGCAGGAGTTTTGCAAGCTAAGCTCTGCATTTGTAGTCATCAGGATGCTGGGACAACATGAAAAATAATCTTGCCATCTTCAGAAGCGAATGGTTGTGATGATTACTCAATGCTACAATTAAGCATAGTTGTGGTCTTTTAATTTCTGTTGTTTAAGCACATGTTGGGGTAATTCCTAGTTTTCATTTTGTGTAGCAAATCAGCAGTTTCTAGAATCTAATGTGTGAAAAGGTGAGAAGCCATTCTTCTTTTCTTGTATGGGAATCGATTTGTAATCTGAATGCTAACCATGGACATGCAACTATGAGGATCTCTGTGGTTTTCTCAACACTTGGTAAAAATACTCAGCTTATTTGTAATTTTCCAAAGTTTTACTTTTGGAATTTTCCAGATCTGACATGCATGGTAAAGGTGGACTTCTTGAGGAAATCTGGTGCAAGTGCTTTACAGCTATATGCATATGTATAGAACTCCTCTGGGAGGTTCAGTGCTGGAACAACTGGTTGAAGAAGTTGAAACTTGCCAGAAAAGCCCTTGTGGAAAAAGCACCTTTGGGTGTTGACCTTTATTTAGTGAATTTGTAGAAGGTCTGTAAATAAGACTTCAAAACTACACAACAGTTGAGGCACAGTTTCTAGACCAGCATCCATCAGCGGATCATTGATTCCCATCTAGGAAACGAGCGGCAAAGCTTTTTGTTGCCTTTTTCACACTAGGTTGAAGACAGCTCAGATTTATTGCACCATTTGATTCACTGACTTCTACTTGAGAACTTTTAATCTGTGTAATTGTATACAGAAACAGGAAAAAGTTCGGGATGAAAACTCAAGAAAGGCAGGGCACTGTGGTCGTTAAGTACGTTAGTCAAAAGGCTTACTGTATACACTACTCTTTAGGACTGTATAGATCCCTTAATAGCTGTGAATGTGCTACTTCCATACCTGCTGTGCTATTGAGGAGGCAGGGATATTTCTTATAGCTCCTTTTTGGCAGGTTCATGAAGAATAACTGGAGCTTTTTGCAAGCCTTGGAAAAATTGTCTGGTGTTTTTTTTCTTCCAGCTATAGAAGTGCATCAATTCTTATTTCTGACTTGTGTAAAACCAGTGCCCTCAAAACATGAAGTATTTCTCTCCACTTAACAAGAGTAGACGTCCCATTTTTAAACTGCAGGTGGATTTTTCTGGAGAAGGTAGTTTTCCGTTAACCTCCTACATGTTCCTCTGTAGGAAACCATAGGTACAAATGGTGTGGTATTAATGGGTGTGTTATATGCTGTCTTGTGCAACGTTCATTGTCTTTATCTCCATTGCACTTCTCAACTAATTTTGGGGGGATTTGATAACTTTTAATGAGAGCTTAATTTTGTTTTCAAGAAGGGGTCAGTTGCTATTTATTAGTCACTAACATGTAACTTAAATTCTTCATCATTTAAGTTGCAGTACAGCCCCCTTCGTTTTTACCACTAGTGAAATTTTGGTTAAGTGTTTGTGAACTGAAACCGCCATGTTTTTCAGAATCCCCTTGTGCTGTGGGTCTGCTTCTTGCAAATCTCATGATCAGTTTTCATTCTAAACTCTTTGGGCATCAACAAAACCAACACTGCTTTCACTTGTGTACTCTTTCTGTTTGGAGAACCTGTGAACAGTGCTGGAAATGGACAGTGATATCTTTGCAAGGGAGGACAACTCCAGAAAAGCTGTAGAAGCGCTAGAATATCACAGTCTACGGGGGAATTTGGGAAATGGCCTGTCTGTGAAGGGCTTACATATAGCACAGCTTATTCCACCCTTTTCAGTCACCTAGTGTTTTGACAGGAGGTATATGGTGGAATTACATCCTTGGCTAACGTCATCAGTTGCTACGAGAGTCTGAACAGCTTTTATTTTCCTTCTTGGAACTAGTATAGGATAACGCTGTGAAGTGTGAGCTCAGGAGGCCATTGAAAGTAAGTTGTTTTGCTTCGTTTAAGGAAGGTCAGTGCAGTAAATTGTTTGCTGCATTGCCCAGTCTCTGACTTCTTTCACAGTTAAGAATATGCTACTGGTAGTTTACTTATGGTTGAAATAGTTGTGTTTTCTTTCTTTTCTGACCTACTTTTTTTCTTAATCTTTGAAATTAAACTTTTCCCACAAAGTATTTCAAGTGTTAAGTCTCAATATTTGATTTGTGATGAAATATTTAAAGTAATACAGTGTGATCAAGTTGATCGGATTTGAGATCAGTTTTCATCACAAGCTTGGAAACTTGCTAAGTCTTAACAGTGCTAGTCTCAATCTTTCCAAAGTGAGTTGGCTTTGTGCGTTGCGTTTAGCCATAGTTACAGCTCCTGACCCATGTGTCCTTGCTGATAAGAGACTAACAAAACAAGAATGACATCTGTAAATATGTTTTCTGGGGGGGTGTGGGAGGGATGCTTGTTATGAAACTTCACTGCATCTTGGAGATACTTGTGTATATAGGCCATAGGCTTTGCTTTCAGCCAGCTCTTACTTCTTTTAGTCTTCAAGCTTTCAGGAAGAAAAAAGTCAATCTATAATTATGCTTTAGCCAATAAATTACTACACTGTTTCAGTGGATTAGTAAATACAGATTATCTTGCAAAAGTCGAGTGCAATACTGGAGCCTCTGTTTGAAAGTTGAGGGACAATGCGGCTTTCCTGCTTGCCTATCCTTAATATTCTCACTGTTTTATTCTCCCTTTTCAATGAGGATTGCTTGTGTCTCCGTTGATGGAAACAAATAGTACTTTGGAGTTCAGATGCTCAGCAAGCTCCTCTTGGAGCTGCCTGAGGCTCCATTTAGTATAATGACCTACTGCCCATTTATCTGCCTTATCTCCTTGCTTGAGCAGGCTTACATATACTTTGTAAGAAATAAATGAATCATATATGCCTCTCACAGATTTTTTACTTAAAACCTGGAGCACAGTCGTTAGGTGCTTGTGTTGTACATCTACTGGTAATTTGTTGCTTCTTACTGGCTGTGGTGGCTCAGTCCTGGGCCTTTTCTTTCTGGTAGTGGGGGGAAAGCTGCTGTTGTTTTCTGTAACTGATTCACAGTGTGCCAAGTGGTGCAGCTGAACTCATTTACAGGGTTCTCTCTTGAAAGTAGAATGCTTCCTGGAGTACCTAGTTTAATTTTTGTGTTCCTTGCTGCTTTTAATTAAGAGGAAACCTGTTTTTAGCTTTTGAAACCTCATTCATGCAGTTAAATCTTTGTTCTGCTTTTGAAATAGTTTGATAAACTTTGAGGTTTATGTTCTCACCTTAAAGTAGTTTTTTAAAAGTTCAGAGCTGGAGTATTTAAAGAACAAGAATTCAAACCCAGAGTTACTCAAGTAGTGATGTTGTTGGGTTTGAAGTTAATATGTTATTTAAAGGAAAGAATGTAAGGCAGGCTGAGAAAATTGGAGCTGTTCAACAGGGAGAAGAGAAGCCGTGTGGAGACTTCAGAGCAGTTTCCAGTATCTGAAGGAGGCCTACAAGGATGCTGGAGAGGGACTCTTCATCAGGGGCTGTAGCAATAGGAGAAAGGGTGATGGGTTCCAACTGAAACCATTTGGTGTCAGGGGAAGTTCAGGTTAGGTATGAGGAGGAAGTTCTCTACTGTAAGGGTGGTGAGGCACTGGCACAGGTTGCCCAGAGACGTGGTAAATGCTCCCTGCCTGGCAGTGTTCAAGGCCAGGTTGGACAGAGCCTTGGGTGACATGGTTTAGTGCGAGGTGTCCCTGCCCGTGGCAGGGGGGTTGGAACTGGATGATCTAAAGGTCCTTTTCAACCCTAACTATTCTATGATTCTATTATTCTATTTGCTATAACTGTGCTATGGACAAACCCCACAGCAGCAGCTCCAAAGCAACAAGTAACAGCAGCTTGAATAGCATGCAGGAGAGCTGATTATTCCTCTGTTATTTTGTGATTGTATAGAACAGTTTGCTCTGTCCTGTGCAGCCCATGGGCAGATGGATACAGGGACAAGGTACAGGCTCAGAAAAGCAGTGTATATCCCAGTGTTTGCAACCAGACAGGGTGGATGGTTATTTCTCATTGCTTTGGCTCTTCTTTACATCTCCCGGCTGTGCTTGCAGCTCCCTCTCCCAGGGTATACAGTGACTGTGGAGATCCTGTGACTCAGTTTATAATATCAGTATTAGAATCACTCATCTTCAGGGTCTCTGAAGGATGGGTTAATACACCAAACTAAATTCTAGTACATATTGGTGCTACTCCACGACATCAGATAACATGTTTTGTGTTCCATACGTGAATGAGGAGTCAACTAAATGCAGTGAGACAAGGACCTTAAGTCTCATAGGATTCCTAAAACTAAGAGTGAAAAAAAGAATTCAGATCTCCAGACCCTTGCACTGTCTGCATGTCCTGATTTCTAAGAGGCACTTGGTCAGGAGGGATAGATCAGGGAGAAGCTGCTCCCCTCAAGTTCCCCTTGCTGGTGATTTGTAAAGTTGCACCCTTTGCACTCACTGTTGGAGAAGGAGGCTTGGGATGTCTTGAAAGAAGTGCAATCTCTCTCTGTTTTCAGCAGTTTAAACACTTTTGAGGGAAACAGGTTCTCACTGTGCTCCAAGATTGAGCAAGTCACATATCAAAGTCCCTTGGCCATGCTGGAAATCCCCAAAGAAAAACCAAAGCCTACTTTCCTGATGTTAGTCATGTCAATGTAGTGTTGTAGTGATGAGGAGATATGTCATAGGGTAAGAGAAATTCCTTCTGGCCCTTATTTCCAACTGAAGCTGTTAGGGTGGTAATGACAGTCTGTGGTCATGCATAGTCAGCACCATGAGCCCGCTCACACTACAAGTGTCCGGCAAGAAGGATAAACAAGCCCACTCTATCAGCTCCCAAGACACAGCCTTTGCCCCCCACAAAGGCTTTGGCTGCCTGTGCCCATG
>JANHGB010059072.1:0-12583 GCA_026283785.1 Coracopsis vasa | reverse complement strand
CTGGATGATCTTAAGGTCCTTTCCAACCCAAACCATTCTGTGGTTCTATTTTAAACAGAAGTTAAGCAATCCTCTATCAGAGCAGTAGTTTTGGCATTGACAGTCTCAGCCCTAGCTTTGCAATGTACCTTGGAGTAGTGAGTGATATGCTTGGAAATTTAGGTTTTATGCAGTGCTTGTCCAATCCTGAATCGATTCCTTAAGAAACTTGTGGTGGCCATTGTCAAAATATTATGATGGGCATCCTGACTCTCCACATGTAGTGCAAGTTTTGGAGCTGTCAAGCTGACTTCACTGCATGGAAATACTACTTACATTGAGCTGATTTATTTTCTTTTTATTGAAAGAGGAACTGTAACAAGTTTAATATAAAGATGAAAATGCAGCCTTCCCAGAATTGTAATGTCTTATCTTGGAGTCAAAGGCAATTTACAATACCGAGTTAAAATAGGACTCTGAAATAAGACTAGTACTTTTTTTGGGTGTTTAACTCCAGTGAGTAGCACAAATGCTTTGAAAGTGCTTTGTAGGATTTTTCCTTAGTAATATATAGCTTGCCTTTCCCTGGTGAGAAGGAGCTGCAGGATCTTTGCTGCTGAAAATCCCAAGATAACAGAAGCATTAGGAGGTACAGCACAAAGGTACCACAGATCTTGTCACAGTCACCTTCCATCTGACATGGCTACCAGTGACCCTGAGCTGGTAGACCCCACCAGAGCCAGGCTCACCCTTGCTGTACCTGTAGGCTGCTTCTCCCCTCACTCAGGCTTCCGTGGAAATGCATCAGCCTAGACACTGTGCTGATCTTGAGCGGCCTCTGTGCATTCCTGCCGTGTGGTGTTGGGGGCAGTGAGCCCTTTCAGAAGCTGAGGGGTTGGAAAGGACAAGGCTGAGACTTCTGGTGAGTCATCTTGGACCAACAAAGCCAGAATGACATGCAGTTTAGCCCATTTTATTCCAACCATATACTCCACAGGCTCATCTTACACAATTTCCTCTAATGTTTGATCAAAAAAGCCATATCCATGTTACACAGTATTTAGCTGATGCAAGCTCATTCTGCTCCTGAAACATTTGATGAGTAGTCTTACACCACTCAGTATCTGTGCCCCTCCGTGCTGGATGTGATACTGCTTGTTCTCCCACCACTGGCATAACCCAGCCTGAATGGTGTATTTAACATTCCCGTTTGGTCCAGACCAGATTTCTGCTGCTGAGTAATACTGCGTAGATACAGAGTGTCTGTGGGCTTTAAACTCTGGATAACTGTGTGAACAGTGTTGAGTTTACACAGCATAGTAACTTTGCTTTGCTTTGTGTGAAAGCTGCAGTGCTGCTTCTGGACCCAAGCTGGTTAATGAAGCAGCACAGTTGTGTTTTGTGTTTGAGATGGTGTATCTAAGAGTTTATTTAGATTATAACTCATCTGGATAGTTCTGGGTAGAACCAGCTCCACTGTTCGGCATAAATTATGAGCTGGTAACAGATTTTACTGTATTTGAATTATGTGAACTGTTCTCCTTGGAAGCAGTTGCTGTGGCATGTTCTATTTGGGAAGGTGAAAGCCATAAGGTCTTAATATTATTAAGGACAACTCCTGGCTGATGTAGAAGTCTATGGCCATTCTAAAGGTGGCATTTCAACCCAAAGCAATCAGTGACCTAATGCTGAAAACTTTAGGATGGCTTCAGTTTTGGAAGATGAAAATTCTTGTATTTCATACAGCTTTTCAGAGTCAGCTTCTGCTGTTCTGCTTCAGACTGTCTTAGCATATCATGGCAAATAGTTGTTTGCTGGAGAAAATGAGAGAGAGAGGATGGAAAGGGAAATGTGGAGATTTAAATAGAGAACTTGGTGGTGTTTGCAGGGAAACAGGGAGGTAGCTGAAGGTAGCACTTACCTAAAATCAGCTGACTTGCCCTGTTCAGGTAAAGTTGTACCTTCAAAGTACTGTCTAGCTGATGAGCATACCAAAACTTGTGCATACTCCTAGCTGTGTATGCTATGCTATGCACTGGAATACTGTATTAAAACTCTTCAGGCTGTTCTGATCTGGTGGTGGCTATGAGGGATTATGCAGGTGCTGAATAACCAGCAGATGACTGATTTGGGGGATAGTTAAAGGAGCAGTTGGAACTGCTTTTTCTGTACTCTTCTGAATAGCTTCTGTATCGCCATTCATAAGAACATAGTAGTGTTTAGATGTGCAAATCTTTGTCAGATTTGTTGAAATTGCTCTGATATTCAAAAGTTCAGGTGTCTGACAGAGGCCAGTAACATGTTCACAGTTTGTTTTTCTAAGGAAATGAGATTTTAAGAGGGTTTCTAATTCCTGTCTGTTTTTATGTTGTCTCTCTAATATTTGCTTTGTAATCTCTGTATACTTTGTTGTAATCAAAAGCTTGCAGGAAAGCAATAAATTTACCAAGTTGGAATATTTATAAATATAAGACATTTAGAGTTTGATTTAGACTTCCCATGAATTCAGGTGTGTTGTGGGCTGGAAGCAGGTACGGTTATCCATAGTGCTGTGTTGTAGTGGTATGGGTGAGGGTGGGCATTGACAACTCAGTATCGTAAAGATAGCATGAAGGTGCCCCAGAAGTACCTTACAATAGGATTATAGAATTTTAATACTACATTATTTTGGGTTACAGACCTGATTTTCCTACATTAACCTGACATTAGAACAATGTGTCTAATACTGAAGAATTAACTTGCTTTTTTATTTGACAGTACATTCTACCATAGTGCTTCTTTGGTTATGTGAATCCAGTCAGTATTCTGAGGTGCTTTCGTTTTATGGAGACTGAACAGTGGAGGGAAGACTGTTTTTTCCTCACTGAAAAGTTATAGGGAAGCTTGGACAGTTAACTGTCACCATTGAACTTCAAGTTGACACGGTCCTTTTAGATCCTTGTCAAAGATGGCTTTGTAAAGGCTTGGAAGAGCTCTGGTGAATCAGTCATGAATTCTTTATAATAAAACAGTAATTCTAATAAATGGAAATAGAAGGGAATGGGAGATGCTAAACTCCATGGCTATCATCTCACTTACTGATCATAAGCAAAAAAAACCTCCCTACAAATAACAGAAAACATCTCAATGCATAGAAAAATATTAACGTGCTGGTTCTCTATGTGAACAGTGGTACTTATACAAAAGATGGTGTATGTATTTCTTTCAAGATTAGTATTATTGTCCCTAATACTGTTTCTTTCAGTGTATGGCTCTTGTCTCCTGTATTTAGTCAGTGTCAGGGAACAATTTCCGAGCAGAATGCCCATTTTGACAGTGATCTAGTCTTTCCCATGAGAAGCTGATACCAGATGAGGTTTGGGGGAGGTGGGGGAGGAGAGGAAGCGTACTCTGTATGCAACTGTACCTTGTTACACTTCAGAATATGTAGAAATTAGTTAAATCTATTAAAGTTATCTATTGTTGACTTTTTAACTATATTATGTTTCTGAAAGGAGAGAAAATATGCTTTGGAAAATGATTCTTTTTACTTGTCATTTCTTTTTGTAGTGTGATAAGTGACCTTTGGATATAAGATATTCCCCACAAGTCTAGTATGATAGTTGTCCTTGAGGTCTAATTACAGTCTGTTCCTGTAGCTCTGAAGTTCTTGCTAAAAATGCACTTATGACCTGAGCTTCGTTTGTTCACAGTTGAAATGATATTGCCCCTTCTTTGCGGTTGATTTATGTTTTGTGTCTTTTTCTTGAGTTAGTAGCTTTGTTAAGAGTTGAGGTTTTTTATTAGCTTGGGAAAGTGTGTTGATTCTAGTACTATAATAAACTTTTACTAAATCACCCTTTTGTGGAACATGAGGTAAATTACCCAAGTTTTCATTTAAAGCAAGCCAAGTAAAATGGGAGAGCAAGGAAAATACTCTTTTTATCCCAAAATGTTTAAATCTTCACTTGGACCATTGTGTGTTTTGGCTTCTTGTCAGCTACTTGAATAAACAATTGCATTTTAAGTCTGTCCTTTTTTAAAGAGCATCTGAAAACTTATACATCAGAAGATGTTAAAAATCAAGCAATTAAGAATTATTACTTTGGGGTTTTAAGCAGCTCAGCTCTTTCTATATGGTGTTACTGTGTCCAGAAAGATCTGTAAACCATCTTCTCGTAAAGACTCAGTGAGATGAGACATTGCTAGTATGCAAAAAGACCCCATTTTCTATCTTGTGTATTTGTAGAATATATTTGGCTGGAATTTATATACATACTGTCTGTCTTTCTGCTGGTCTCTGTCTTGGATGTGTCTGTTTAAGGCCTTCAACATTTCTTTTTTCCCATACTCCAATAGTAACCGTATCTTTACTTTCGTTGCCTATAGATGAGCAGCATTAGGGTGAAGTTACTCCGGATAGGGTGGAGCAGTTTTACATCTGTAGTCACTATAAAGGTGTTTGTAGTGACTTCTCTCAGCCTCACACTTTCCTTCCCAGTCCTTACACAGCTCCCACCCAGAGTATTCAGTGACTTACAAAGCCAACTAAAATGGGAATGGCTTTTGGTTAGATTCATAAGTTGGGTTTGCTCAGTTCCCAGTCTGGCTGTTGGGGTTTCTGCGGGAGCAGTAATGGTTATTGAAATACATGGCTACAGATGCTGTTAGTAGTGTGAGCTTGGAAGTGGGTTATGTTGATTTTGAAACTGGATCTAGTGGAGGATGAAGGTGTTTGTGTGCATGGAACGTAAGGCAAAAAGAAGGATTGGAGGGTGAGAAGGTCTAAGGGGAGAAGACAAATGGAGAATGGAGAAGACAAATTTGCTAGAGCAGATTTAAGGAAGGAGAAGAGGGTTGAGCCCAGAGAGCTCAGGTGTGAGTTACGGAAGGCATCACTAGTTGTGAGTGCCTGGAGAAAGAAGCAGCTGCTGGAGACAGGGTGAAGGAGCTGAGCCTAGTGCTGGAGTACCACTGCTGAGAGAGAGCTTATGGAATATCTGGCTGTAAAGCTCTGTAACACTTACTATCAATTCTTATTGATTAGAGCACACACAGGCGGCACTTGGATGTGCTTCAGATGCTCTCAGAGCACCTAAGTGTGCCTTAGCAGGCCTTAGGTATGAAACTGGGGGTAGTCAGATCCATTGCTAGAAGGATTCTTATCATAGGAAAAGCTTCTGGAAAAGTTTGGCATGGTGGTTGTTGCCAGGTTATATTATCAGGAATGATTAGTAAATAATCATTCTCACACTGGAAGTGTGAGAGTTTGGGAAGCAACAGGTTAATAAGGAGGATCTAAGGCATGCAGGGTGCTCAAATATGAGCGAGAATAAAAGCACCTGCTTTATTTATGTGTGAATGAGTCTGTTTTAACTACTGGCCCATTCAAGTTAGAAGAAAACTACTTTGAAAGGAGAGAGACATCATCAGTACCAATTGGAAGTGAAATCTTATGCAGCAAGGGAGTCCTTACAGAACTGGCTGAAGTCAACAGATGCACAGGAATGATGATGTGTTTGTTTCTATTACTTTTCTCTCTGTACTTAATTAAATAATAGGCTTCATAACCAATTGTTGGTGTACTTCAAACAGCTGTGTCCCTAAAGAGAGGTGCTGTAAATCAAGAGTACCCACAAAGTTGGTATTCTGAATAAGATAAGTACACAAAAGCCTAAGATCTAAATTCTGGTTGTGAGGACATAAATTAGCTGAGCTGAAAAATACCCTTTCTGCTAAGGAGCAAAAGAGAGAGCTTCAAGTGAGGTTCAGTAGGAGAGTCATTGCCAGATGTGTCAGTACCCCTCTTAGAGTGGCAGAGACTTAGATCAGCTCAGTGGAACTGCAGCCTCTGTCGTTGCTCTTGTTTTGTGCTCCCTGCAAGTTTTCTTATCCTCATAGAGGGAAATTTGGGATCACTTCAAGCTATTGCAGTGAAAAGGCTGCTCTGGAAGTTGAGTTACTGTCCTACTTGTTAGTGTGTGTGTTTTAAGTAGGGTGATGTGAGGATGAAAGAAATTCTATGAGGTATATGTAAGATCCTACAAGTTAGAATTAGGTTTGCTACTAAATTACTGTCAGTGTCAAGTTTGAAACAATGCTCACAACATGCGCAAAATGAAGGTTTTATGAACCTTTTATGCTGGACAATTCTGGTTTTAGATACTATCTATAGTTGAGGATCTGTCTTTTTGTGGTGAGCTTGACCTGAATTGTTTGACAGTTGTTGGTTTCTTCAGGGCTGTGCTTTGGCCTTAAGAGAGTCAAATGCCATGGTAATTTGTGGTGTTTAAAATAAAAAGTATTATCAAGTGATACCTATCTTCTAGTCTGCTTGTAACTTCTGGACTGTGCAGTGTAAGGTAGGGATCTTTGGAGCCTTCCAGGAGTGAGACAGCAAAGCGATGTTTAAAGTTTAATGGTATCTTACTGAAAGACTGCTTTTTGTGTATTTTGGTATTTGTATGTGTGCATATATATGAAAATCTGTATGTATGTGCATATGTAATGTCCTTATTTCAAAGAAGTCGTAAGTATTTGTTTTCTGGGATTATCCTCTGAGCTTCACTTTGTGATCTGTGTCAGTAGAATTTCTCATTAGCTTTAGTTTCTGGAAGCCTGTATTGATAGATGCTGGAGAGGGGCTCTTCTTCAGGGCCTGTAGCGATAGCGCAAGGGGTGATGCGTTCAAACTAGAACAGGGGAAGTTCAGGTTAGATATAAGGAAGAAGTTCTTTACTGTGAGAGTGGTGAGGCACTGGAACAGGCTGCCCAGAGAAGTGATAAATGTTCCATCCCTGGCACTGTTCAAGGCCAGGTTGGACAGAGCCTTGGGCAACATGGTCTAGTGTGAGGTATCCCTGCCCGTGGCAGGGGATTGGAACTTGATGATCTTAAGGTCCTTTCCAACCCAAACCATTCTGTGATTCTATGATCACATAGTGCCTTACAAGGTTGGGGCTGGAAAAGAGGTTAAGCTTTGGATTCTGACGAGCTTGCTTCTGTTGGAGATCCTTGCCCACAAAGCTTGCTTGGGAAGTGGATTTGTGAGCATGTAATACTTGAAATTTCATGTGAAATATGACAATGATTCCTTATTTTTGTTATAAATGAAACAGGCAAAAGGAATGCTGACATTCTCCATTTGAGTAGCAATTAAATAATTGGAGAAGTGTATGGAAATTTAGAACAGAGAGGAAATGAGAATTGTGCATTGAGAGGAATGTGGCCAGTAGACAAAATCCAGTGCCCTAATATATAATCAGCTGATGCGTAAGTGGAGATGTGGGCTGTTACTGATAGTTGGGTTATTACAGTGGGTAAGCATTTTTTAGATGGAAGTGGGACATTTGATAACACCTCATTGAAATAGTTGGGTTTTGAATTCAGTACATGACTGTTCTAGTTTCTGGCTATAATAAATGTGGTAAGCATTTATCACATTGCCAATTAGTTATGGTTAAATGTCAGTATAAATATGTGTATATATGTAAAAGTAATAAGCATCAATATAGCCGGTCTGAAATAACTCATGGTCATCTCAAAATTCAGATTTCTAATAAAAACAGCAATTGCATGAGGTTTTTCTGCTACTAATACGTTCATGTTTTTGTTTTCTTTAGTATCAGACATTGAAGGTGCTGATGGGTTGCAGCTCAGAAAGGAACATGCCCTCAAAATATTTGCTTACATCAATTCCTGGACACAAAGGTAATTTTGAATGGAGATTGACTGTTGATAGTGCTGGATCTCAAGAGTAGTTTTCCAGTCTTAAAAAGTAGAGTAGAGTGAATTAGAATGGGCAGGTTACTAATGTGCAAGTAAGTGATATTTGGAGAGTAAAGGGCATTTTACTACTTATAAAAATAAACATGTTAGTGCATTTTGGGCAAGGTGGATTTTGAATCTGATTGGCATTCTGATGCTGCAATAATTGTGTAGCAGTAAATACAGCTCTACTGCAAAGATAAATGTGTTGCTGCTTTAATGTGAAATTCCCTGAGCAGCTTCTGTGGAAGCAGTGTAGGGTAAGAAGAATTTAAAAGAAGATCACTCTGAATGGGGCCATCATGTTAAATTTTTCTCTGTGTCTGGATGCTCTTGAGTCAGGATGATGAATGATTGCAGCCCATAGCTACTAAACTGATAACGAAAACCCTCCGCACATGGTTCTTTTAAATCAACTTTATTATTCTTTCTAATCTATTTACTGTTGTTGTTGTTGGTTTGGTTTTAAAGGAGCTATATCTGCTCTTCTGCTTACCTCACAGCTACGTATTTTTTTCCAGCACAAGGAATTGTATGAATATTACTTTCAGTAAGGATGTTTGAAATTCAGTGTTCAGCAGTGGCCACAAGACCAAACTGGATTGTAAGAAATACTGGGAAAAGCATAGAGAATAAGTTGGAAAACATTATTCTGGTATTTAGGAGATGCCCAAAAGAAAAAAAAAGGTCACATTTTGGGTACCTGCAAGAGGAAAATCCTCTTTTTCTCATCCTGCCCAAAGAAGGTACTCGAAGCAAATTCATCATCTTGTGCAATATGCTATTAAGACACAGAGAAGGAATTTTACATCAAAATAAAGAGCAGCAACAGAAAACAGAATAGTGGCATTTCTTGACAGGGCCTATATCCCAAGTTTGTCTCAAAACAACTGCAACATGGTTGTTTTCCAGGTCATCATCTGCTTAGAGTTTTGTTCTGGTCAACAGCTATAGCATGACAAATCCAACCTGAGGAAAAACTGAAGACTGGATAACATTTAGCTCTTTATCTTCTGATTTCTTTTTACCTTCCATTATGTATGGTCTCATACTATTGAAGAGTATGGAAAACAGTTCTTAACCTACTCAAAGCAGAGTCTAGCAAAGAGGCCACAAGGAGTTTTACTTCACATTTCAATCTCATGTCCTGTTTCTACTCAGCCAAATTCTTCTCTGCATTTGAGAGTTGTGCTTGTTGCTTTCTGTTTGGAGCCCTCCTTAAGAACTACTTTTTGTTACCTGTCCTTCAAATCTCTGCTTTCCTTCAGGCGAGCAGCTGGCAACTCAGTCTGAAGAATACCTTTTGATTTGTAGCTCACTCACTTTTTCATAGATCTTCAAGTTTTGGTGAAGTCCTTCCTGTGAACACATTCAGATACATGAAGACCTAAAGATTTTGCACAAACCTCTATCTTGGAAAAAACCAAAGTGCCTTTGTCCAAAAGGGAATTTTCCACTATTGGTTGGCATTCAAATACAGATAACATGAGAAATAGTCACCAGACTCTTTTCATTATTACTGAGAATTATTTGTTATAATCAAGTGGGGTAGTAATTTGCAGGCATAAATGATGGACCTGTTGTACATAGTTTTCCTCAAAGATAAATGCTTGAAGGGACACTTGTTTTTGCCTGCAGTTCCTGTTTTCATTTGTTACTATGAAAATACATTTACAAGTAAATCACAAGTATATTTGTAAAATGGGTGAAGGCAGAATCCACTTATGCACTGTTAAAGGGGTTTATTTCTTACTGCATAGATGGAACAAAATGTTTTAGATGCTTCCTTCACTGTTATCTGTGTTGGAATCAGGGAATACTGAATGTTATCTTTGTGTCTAACCCACTGGAAAGAGATACCTGTATTCAGGGCATACCTGCTATAAGAGCTGTAGCTCAAGGATATGTTTGTATTCTATTGAGAGAGGCAGCACCCTCTACCTGCCATAGTTCTGAGCCCTCTGTCTTGTTTTTTTTCTTACAAATTATAGAGCCCAGTTTCTAGATTAAATGCTGTGCTTTGCAGAAGAACTTTTTAATCACTTCTTATTGATGACTTCTTGCCCTGTCTCTTACCTGCTGTTTCTTTCAGAAATGGAATGTGTAATTTTTATGTTACTTTAGTATCTGAGAACTCTCATAATGACCTGGAGTCCCTTGTTCTCCATCTCACAGAAGAGTCGTCTCTACTGGAAGTAGACCAGCTTATGTAGCAGTTACATCATTAAGTAGAGTTTGAGTGAGAAAGAGCTGAGCCCATCTCAAAGTTTCTATTACAAACATGTAGCCTTCAATGTTAGTCTTCATTGAAGCACCCTTGCTTATTGACTGCTTTCTTCTCTACAGTCTTCAGGATTTAGAGCCTTTTAGGGGAGTACCCTCCGCCTTTTGCTCATAATGAGGCAGATGCTTGTTTGTATGCAAGAAGCAAACGTTCCCAGACAGTAGGTTGCAGGACATCTACCTTTGGGGGTTTATGCACCTGGAATCAATTTGGCATATGTAGTTATCCTTGCCCACAACTAGAGCTATATCACAGAGTTCCCTAACTTGGTGATTACTATATTGGTAAAGGGATGATGCATAATTTTTCCCTTTGTTCTTTTCAGTTTAAGTGTGTCAGTAAATACTCAGGGGAATAATCTCCGAGCCTACAAAGTGAAGAAAGTCACAAAGATACTTCATAGTGCTTTTTCCCACATGGGTAAAGGGTGCCAATGTGCATGGGGTTTCTATCCAAATGCAGATGAAGTGAGCTGAAATACTCAAAACAAAATAATTTGACTTAAAAATAACCATAACGTGTTCTTACAGGGTGACCAGCAGGTGAGGTGTTTATTGCAGCGAGTATCACTAGCGATAACCAGACAAGAAACAATTCAGACACATACTGAAGAACATTGCTGCTGTAGTAGTACAGTGACCTTGCTCCTAAGATTTATTTTGTATATTTTACTCCCAGTGACAGCTGCTAAACGATAACAGGAACTTTATAGTTTTAGTAAGCATTTGGAAGTAATGAGATGCTCACAGGGTTTAAGGAAGGCTTTGTGACTCCCACTTGCTGCTGAGTAAAGCCTGTTTCATTTGAATTGCCTTACTTTTATAGGTCTGTCAAATACTTTGTCGTTAAAAGCATTTTAATGTGAAGAGTTCTTTTGGCCAGTTACTTGTTCTGCTGTTTAGCTGCTTCGGGAGTCTTTATTTCTGTTTTTTTTCTGTTCTCTTGCAGACAATGTCTGTGCTGTTTCAAGGAGTATAAACATTTGGAGATCTTTAACCAAGTAGTCTGTGCGCTTATTAACTTAGTGATTGCCCAAGTTCAAGCTCTGCGGGACCAGCTCTGTAAACATTGCACTATTAATCTCGATTCAACATGGCAAGATCAGAGTAATCATGCTGATGAGCCCCTGAATGTAGAAAGAGAGTCTCATGAAGAAGAAATTGGAGAACGGCAAAAATCTATAGAGAAAAAATTAGATGCTGCAAGAACTTGTATCCTGACAGAGGAGGAGTCTGCAAAGAGCACTGATGCTTTTGGCTTATGGAGCACTGATGAGAAGGAAAAGTTGTTGCTGTGTGTGGCAAAAATCTTTCAGATTCAGTTTCCTCTATACACCGCTTATAAGCATAATACTCATCCCACAATAGAGGTATATCTTCCCTTTATATGTATATTGAATTGTTTTGTTCTCTTTACTGAGTAAACTGTGTGTGTTTGGTGATAGTTGCTTTCACACAGGAGGGGCAAATTCAGCTCTCCTGTTGACTGCAGTAGAACTTTTCAGAGTAACTTTGTTAGATGACACATACTCTTACGCTTTCTTTAAAATATGCTTAATTGTTATAGGTAATATATTGATAAGTGTTGGATGGAACTGTACACTGAATTATTGTACTGTTTAAATAACAGGAAGGCAAAAAGGGGACTATAGCGAAGCCTTTCTTCCAGAAGGTAACCCATTAATAGTTTACTAATTTCTTTTCATTACAGTCTGTGGTGCTAGAGAAGCAAAGCTTCGTAAACTAAACTTTGTGCAAGACCAAACTTACTTGTTGGAACTGCTGTTTAATTGACTGGAATAACTGAACTCTACACAAGTAGCTTTGTTCTCTGGTGCTGATTTTCCTCTGTGGTATTTGTTATGGCTACCACTCACATTTTCCATCTTTTCTTCTGAAAAGAAGAAAAACACCAAACAAAGAAAAAGCTCAAAAATCCAATGTTTAATTCAGTTTCTGAAATGAAATACGATGGTGTTAGTGTTTCTTAATTGAAACAGTGCAGTTCTTTGAAAGGTTGAACTTTGATCCAACTTGTGGTAGTCTAATAACAAATAAACAGTTCTTGTACAGTATTTGTATGCAAAGAAGATGTGTATTCAGCTATTAAAAAAAGCTTCTATCCCAGAAACTTTTGAGCAAGTCAAAGTGGAGAGTTAAACTATGATTAACTCAGTTTTTATTTTGCAACTTTGGGGAGTTCTGTTGGAGCTATAAGTGGTTAAGTTTGCTTTTTAAACTTTAGTCCAAAATCAGAAGTTACCAAGTCATGTGTAATTTTTGGTTATGTGTGCTAGGCTTGTCACAAGATATAATCAGTTCTTGAATCCTGCCATACCTGACAATAAATCTAGTTAAAACCTGTAGCACAGTGGAGGTTTTGGGTGGGCTGGATTTTGGTTTCTGGTTTTATCCTAAAATATAGAATCACAGAATGGTTTGAGTTGGAAAGGACCATAAGATCATGCAGTTCCAACCCCCTGCCACGGACAGGGACGCCTTCCACTAGAGCAGGTTGCTCCAAGCCCTGTCCAACCTGGCCTTGAACACTGCCAGGGATGGGGCAGCCACAGCT
>JANHGB010059071.1:0-27941 GCA_026283785.1 Coracopsis vasa | reverse complement strand
GTGCCCAGAGAAGCTGTGGCTGCCCCATCCCTGGCAGTGCTCAAGGCCAGGTTGGACACAGGGGCTTGGAGCAACCTCCTCCCCACCTTTTTCATTCCACGTCGCACACAGACCATGTGCAGGGAAATGTGCTGTTTTACCTGTAGACTGTTGATTTCAGTGGCCTGTTTCCAGCCCGGTGCTATAAATCCTCTCATGCTGCTGGAAAGCCCATTTACTATGGCAGGTTTCCATGGAAACCTTACAGGCAGGATGCAAGCAGCCCCCCTCCTTCAGATTCACCTCTTCATAGGAAAGCCCCCAGTGGGCCATGGATCACTATTCCTATCTTTACGTACTTTTTCCCAGTAAGTGGATGTGTTTTAGGACATCAAGAGAACACTTGCCCTTTTCCAGACTTCATTTGGCATGCAACATGACAGCCAGATATTCCGGAGGTCTAGTTCTTTCCTGACACACATTTCTGTTGTTATTTTAGGACATCAATAGGAAAATGCAAGCTTAATGTTTTCTTGTGGTTCTGGCTGCAATCACTGTAAAGGAAGTGTATCTCCTGCTGCAGCAAATCCCTCCCTAGGCTTGGGGCGCCTCTGGCAGCCTCCCACCTGCATTTGAGCTGCTCTCTGGGCAGCCCTCAGCACAGCTCAGTGACTGAGGGGATGACACAGAGCACAGGAAACGCATCTGCTTGTTCTAAACAACATGGGAAGAGCAGGAGCTGCTGGAATTAAAAATCAATACAAGAAATAAGATCGGTGGTAGCAGCAAAAACTGCAGCCAGAGTCTGACTCCTCCCTCTGCATCTCTGTTTTATGTTAATGTTATCTTGCAACCTTACCTGGGGATGAAGAAATTGGTGTCTTATCTCAGGAGCTGTGACAAGGCACAAGTGGGGGCAACATGTTTAGCTCAGTCATATTATGCTGCTGACTTGAGAGATAAGAGCCCTCAAGAATTACTTCAATGTGTTGTGGTCAACCTGATGCTCTTTGCAGGTTCAAAGCAAATCCCCATTTATTAAATGTCTTTATCTTTGTCTCTTGCTCTGTCACAGATCCCAGGGGGTGCAGGATTGGGCACTGGGCTCTCTGACTTCAGAGCGGTTCACTGTTTTTATCAGCTGCCTCTTCCCACCATATGCTTACTACAAAATTCCTCTCACATCCAGCTTGCAGTCAAAGTCTAGATTTGTGCTTTGATTGTTTGCTAACTGAGAATTGCTGTGAGAAGGGGTTTACAATGTGAATTGCTTAGTCAGGCACTGTAAAAAACCCCAACAAACAAGTACCATTTCCCTTCCTTTTAGCTGGATGAATTTCTCAAAAGCAAGGGAACTCACAACACCCTCACAAAGTAAAGCACCAGAGCAAACCAGCGAGAGAAAGGAAGGAGGGTGTCTGCCAGAGCTGCGAGTTATTGCCTACAAGATCCTTGGAGTATATGTGGTGGGTGTGAAAGCACAGCTGTATCGTACACAGCTGCTTCAGAACACAGCCTGAGGAGGAATTTCTGGGTTTGGTTCACATGCAGATGCACTTCCTGAATTCTGCTGGGCCCTGTGGGTTGTTGGTTTAAATAAATAACCTCACCAGTGACAGCGCACAACAGCGCAAGCTGAAGCCTCTGGGAGGTGAGTCTGCAGCCTGGACAATGTCGAACCAAACTCCAGACAGCCTTGCACAGGGTTGAGTAGTCACCAAACCCACTTGCCTTTGTTTTGCCATCCATGCTGAAACTCACCGAGTGCCACAGTGAGACAGGGCTGTGCGCTTCTGGTCCCACTTCATCCTTGTGCACATAAAGACAGCAGAAACTGCTGGCTGGGAAAAAGCAGAGACTCCTATCTGGACCATATGCATCCTGCGGGACAATCCCATTGGATGGGTTAGCAGCATCACTCTTGGCAGATTCTTGGCTGCAAGAAATTTTGTAATATCCTTTCCAGAAAAAGCGTAAAATGATTTTGTAAAGCCCCCGCTGGGTATGCGATAGCCTGTAGTCTGGTTTGCTAAAACGAGTAGGAGTAGTTTGAGTGCCTTTGTAGGAAAATCAGTGTGTGAGGGCTGATGCATCATAAGTGCCATATGAGTGAAAACACAGGGCTAATTCTGTCTCAGTTCCCCGTGACAGGAGCTGTGGAGTCAGCAGGCCAGAACTGTACATGACTGGCTCATTCTGCTCATACACATCTAAAACACCCATCTGAATGGATTTGCTCCTGTCTGCCTTGGCTTCACACACTGCAGAAGTGGGATTTGGTCCAGTGATAGGTTTCTCTTCATCTCTCAGCAGATTTGTGGGCTAACACTCCAAGATGTGCAGCCTAACATGCTGGCAATCTGTCACTCTCCTGGCTCCTGTCAGCTCTAACAGCTTGCTGGGAAAACACGCTGCCAAAAGAGATGCCAGTGTGATCTGAGGGACTGGAGAAGCTCTGCCTGTCAGCACGTGCATCCCTGCTCCACTTGGCTCCTCTATCAACCCATCCAGCTGGGACCAGCCCTGGGCTTTCCTGGTGACTGTCACAGCTTCCCATCTTCACTGGAAGTTGCCCTCCCACTGCTGAGCTCTCACATCACTGCTCTCTCCTCTCTCTGATGGACCACTTCACTTGGAACGGCGGCTGCTTGTGAAGGCCGAGGCCGTATTTAGGGCTCTTATCGCTTGCACACCCTGAATAGCTGTGGCTCCCCTCTTGGACAAGCTCTGCATTCCTGGCACTGAAACCTCTAATCAGGCCAAAATGTTGGCTTGGAACAGCTTGAAAAGGGAACTTTGTGACTCCAGTCTGGAGCTCAGGAATTCCTTGTTTGGTTAGGCTTGAAAAACTGAACTGCTGGGGATATCTGACCTTTATTAGATTAGTCTGAGTCTGCTGCTTCAAGAGAGCTTCTCTAGAGACCACAGGGATCCATGTGCATGAGAGGATGTGGTATCAGTGTCTTGCCTCACCAGCAGTACTTTCCAGTTATAATGAACACTTACAATCCCGACATTGCTGCTTAAAGCAAATCTGTAGGATTATAAAGCATGAACAAGCTATTGAGGACATAAACCAGAAAAAAGAGCCCAATTCAATATAAACCAAAATGCTGCTGAAACATCAGTCTCCGCTCTGCAGTGCGGTGGGACCTGGAGGATACAGGGCCTCTTCTTGGGGTACTTGCTGGAATTCAACACGCAGCAGTATGAAGAATGAGAACGAAGAGGAGAGTGAATCACTGCTCTAGCAGGAGTTTTGCTGCTGCTGCCCATTCAAGGCTCCAATCAAAGCGGCAATAGCCGCTCTGGTTTGTCCTGGCAGAGCCTGCTGCTCGGAGCCTCCCGGAGTTTCCTCTCCTGTCTATGAGCTGAGCTTGCCCTCTGCTGTTTCCCGAGTGAACTGTTCCTTCTGGTTAAAACTGGGAGATAAGAACAGCGAGACCTGAAGAACAGGAGGGGTTACCCCTACATTACAAATACTGAAACTTCAAAATCGTGACACTTCAAAACCTGACACCCACAAAGGGGGAAAAGCCTCATCTGAGACTTCAGTGCATGCTTACTTTATGTTCTCAAGCTTTTCTTTTCCATCACAAAGACCAGAACCCCTTTTCATTTCCCCCTAAATAAAAGCCAGTATTCAGATCTAAGCCCCATGCTCTCTGGAGACCAGGCCTCCAGGTGTGACTGAGTGCTGCTGAGAGCAGGACCAAAAGCAGGATGAGCCCACACTGGGAGGTGTGAGGAGAGGTGCCTTGGGACAAGAGGTACTCTGCAATGAGGACTCAGGTAGGTCTGGTTTCTCCTCTTCTCTGCACCTTACCCTCTCTCCATCCCTGGCTCCAGGTTCATCACGCTGCTCCTCTGTTGCCCTCTCCTTTGCAGTCAGCCAGCCAGCCATAGGAGTGGTCATGTCCAGTATGCCAGACGCCCTGGAGAGGACTCAAGGGCTTGTCAAGAGAGCTGCTGGCACCTTGCCGCATGTTTGCAAGCTGAGCTTGGTGTTCAGGCTCCTCTTGTTGCTGTTTGTTTTCTCCTCTGCTCATAACAGCCTCTCCCTGAGCTGTTGTTGCTGTCGCCCGTGCTCAAATAAAGGTGTGGTGATGGTTGATGTTCTCCTGGGCTTGTGGGACTCCTCTGGACAACATCCTGGTCCTCCCAGCACTTGCAGGCAGGGAAGCGACTGACCTGGTGCTTGTCTTATATGAACTTTTGTGTTTCCAGCTGGTACCAGGGAGCTGGTGCCTGTGGATGGTTCAGTACAGGGAAGGAGCAGCAAATGAGATGTTCAGTGCTCAGATCTTGCTCACACCTCCCTTTGGAAGTGGCTCCTGGGATTAGCCAGCATAGAAAGACTGTAGCCCTCCCACAGATCATCTCTAAAGTGCTTCTCTATGTGACTTTGCACAGCTTTTAAGTGGAGACTTTGTTCCATGCATGGATGAGACTTCAAAAGGTAAGTGCTAACCGGGCAGTAACAGGGTGACATAGGAAGGAGTGGACTTTTTGACTCTCTGATCAGTCAGACATTGCCTCAAGTGAGTGCATTAGACTCCCAGCTCCAGGGGCAGCTCTTCAAGTGTATTGACCCAGAGCAGGACATTTACCAGTGGGTCATATCCCTGTCTCTTCCCAAGCTCCATAACAAGGCTGAGAAAATAAATAACAACAGGTCACATTCACAAACACCACAGACAGGTGAATGGTGAAGGGGCTTTATGGGCAGTCAGCAGTGGTAGATGAGAAAAAGTATATATTTATAGGCATACAAGTGCCCTTGGCTGTTCTTCAAAGGCAACAACGAAATAACTTTTGCATGGTTATTTTAGACATGGGTTTCAAGGAAGCAGAGCTCTAGCACAGCTGAAAGATGGGGCACTGGTTTGCATCTGGGGAATCAGTTCCTCCAACTGGTACACGGGTAGTGAGCTCTCGTTTTCCTCTGTGTGGTCATAGCAGAGATTTGGGTAACTTGAGTTTAAACTGCGGATTTATCACTATTGAAAGAATTTAGTGCTTGGTTTAATCTGGATTTTCAGACACAATGGAGCAACTATTTTGAAGTCTGGAGAGTGCTGGATGGTTTTGTAACACTGTTTGTGGCTCTTACAGCAACACCAAAACTCCCTTTATCTCACTGCTTTCTACAGAAACTTGCTCTATGAGTCTTCCTCAGCCTGAAGTTATCAAGATTCGGTTACTACTCATTGTATGCAATAAGTTCCCATCAAGACCTTCTCTGTATCTGATGTGTTCCTTTGGTTTTTCTGTAAAAGACGCAAGGATTTTTACTCTCACACGTTATCCTGTGTGTTGGGTGGTTTTAAAGTAACTACTACCAAATAGGACTAACCAGCTAATATCAGTGAGGACTTTGCTGAATAAGCACTAACATAGCTCAAAGAGCATCAGCTCTGCCAGAACCAAGGACACACTGGAAACAAGTTGTATATAAAAGCAGTGCAGAGAGTTTTCAGGAGCAGTTCTGTGTTTCAGCCACCAGCTCTATAATCAATTCTGGCTTGGGCATGAGGGGAAATTGCCTATACCAAAGACATGAGAATTGATGCTAAAACATGTCTTTGGTCTCTTGCTTCTGCAGATGTGGTCTTGGCTTGGAAGAGTCTCCAGAAAGCCAAAGCAGTGGTATGTGTGCTTTGAGGAACGCTTGTTGTCACCTTTATCACTCTCTGTCAGCTGCTTGTGCATCACCCACACAGAGGTTTCTTTCATGGATGTAAACTTCCATTTGGTTTGTTCTTTCACAAGGAACATGCAACCTCTTTACCCAAAAAGAGGTTAAGGTTAAGGTTAAGGTTAACCTCTTTACCGAAAAAGAGGTTAAGGGGAAGAGCTAGAAATCTTACCCAATTTCATAACACTCTTCCACGTTAATGACAAGAACAGGTCAAGGTTTGCCTTGCTTGTGGTTGAAGCCCTGAGCAGAGCAATAGCTGACACTCACTGAGCTGGGACATCCTCTGAACTCTTTTGTCTTACTGTCCTCTTAGTAGGAAACATAATAATGTTTCTGTCAGACCCAGCAGCTGCAATCCTGACAGAGGACTTGCTTGGATGAATGCACAATGGTACCCAGCTGCATGACACTGGCATCATGCTGCTGCAGTTGCTGTTGGCTGGAGTTACTTCCAGTTTAATCCTGGGTTTAACATCAGAGCAGCAGTTCTGGTACCAATCTGAGGCACACATACATGCGGAGTGTGAATAATGGAGAGAGATTATTTCACCTCTTATCTTCCCAATGAATTGCATTCTTTCCAACGGCAGGAAATACCACATGGAACATGCTCAGACATGCCAGTATTTACAGAGTCACTAGAAGCCGCAATATTAATCAGAGCAGTAGCGTGTGCCAGCAAAGGGACCACAGAAATAAAACATATGTCTCCCTTCAAAAGAAAAATCTGTCTTTTCACAGCTACAAAAGATTGAAAACAAATTTTATCATCAGACATGGAGATGTGCCAAATCCCAGGCAGCCAGGAGAAAGCTTTGGCATGAAGAAAGCTTTGGTGAGTCCTGAGTTACTGAAAACTGCTGGGACAGGGGGACTGCTTTGGTGCTGGAGGGAAGGTGGCAAGAGATACTGAAAGCCCCTCTTTACTGAGGGAAGAGTGTCTTTTCATCAGCTTTCTAATATTCCCAGAGGAATATCACAATGCATGAGGGGTCCCCTTGCTGGAAAGAGCTCAGGCAATGATGCAACATTAATACCCACCATCTACAGCAAAGCAAAAGCTACTTGTGCTTGTCCTTCGAGTTTTTTCCTAGAGTTAACTGAAGTGATGTAAATACAGCAGGTTTTGTTCACTGTCACAGGAAATACAAAATGTGTTTAAATTCATCTCTAAGAGACAAAGTGGGATAAGAAAAAAGCAGGAAATTTAACCAGATTCCAGAGGACTCTTAAAAACTAATGACAAGAATAGGCTTCACTTGTTATTTTTGCATCTGTTGGGTATTTATTTGTGAACTGGTTATTGGCTGGGAGCAGTTTAAACTGCCAGGCTTTGATAGGTATGGATGCTCTTCCCTCCAGAGCAACACAGCTTTGTACCATGCTCGTGGTACAGTCACATGGCTCACTGCCTGGGCCCTGCTCTGGGTAACAAGGAGAGCAAGAGAAGTGTGTTGAGTGCATCTGCCATAAGCTTTGCTGGAGCCTGTGGTTTCACATGTGAATCTCTTTTCTTGCTCCCAAGTCATGTGAATCAAGGAAGGAAAGAGAAGTTGGATGTTTGCCACTGGGTTTAAATGACAAGGGCACAATGTGACCTGGTGGAGCACGCTTCAACACCCAGGGTAATCAAGTAGCTGGGACACAGGATGCTAAAAGTAGCAGGGGTTTCTGTGTAAGGTGCTAACCAAATGCTCCATGCTAGTAACCAACACTGAGTCTGACCTGCAGGACTTGGTGACATGGAGACAGTGTGCACAGGGATTTCTACACCAAAGTCTGAACTCTCACTCTTCTCCCCCAGAACTGCAGTGCTGGCAGAATCTTTACCAAGTAGGCATGAAATCGTACCCAAGTGTCCACAGGGCCATTTGGTTTGGGATAGTCCCCACTGAAAACAACCATTTTAATTTAATAGTTAAGGAATATTTTGGACATTTACATGATTTTGTTATGCTGCAGATGGCGAGAGGAACAAAGATGAAACAGCTTTGAATGAGAAAAGCAGTGAGATTCCTCTGGCCTACAGGTAAATAACCACCTCAGTGTTCAGCACTCAGGGGATGAAGATGTGAAGGCACCTAAAGGGGTTTAAAATTCTGGGATGCAGGACTTCAGGAAAAGCTTAGCACCTTCCTATTTATTAGAAAAAAGGAAAAGTCTCCAGACAATGTCTCCCTTGGCAATGTTGGCCAACAAGCCAGAGGAACAAGCCCATTGACATCAATCTTTATTAGTGTGTCTGCCAGTGCTTGCAGTAACTTATCAAACCACAGTTTGCTTTGTGCTTTCCCAGTGTTACCTGTTTGCCAAACTGCTCGTAACTGGTAAAATGCTGATCCTGTGGAGACACTGAGATCACCATCAGAACAAGCTGTAGAAGCTCAGCTGCCATTCGTATCAGCAGTGTATTGATCAATTTAATAATACACCCTACATATTCAGTCTTGGTTTTCTCTTTTCTTAAGAAAGGGAAGCTGTGTTGCTCTCTGCCCTGCTTGGTAACAGATCTGTTTCCTTGAAAGCCCTTCTGTGACCTCTGGCCCATCCAGCATGACCCCCAGGGAGGACTCAAGCTCAGCACCTTGCAGCTCTGCTGGAGAGGAGGATGTGGATGCTGAAGACACAGCTGGGACATGGTCTTCTGCAAAGAGCTTGTTCAGACCAAGAAGGGACCATTTCAGGGAGCAGACAGGTTCAAGAGGTCACACAGTACAAAAGGAAACATCTCCCTGCTCTCTGTGTCACCCACCCCAGTGCCCTGCAAGGAGCAGCTCATGCTCAGTGGTCCAATGTGGCAGCTGGAACAATGTCCTGCTTCCTACATACCACCTTCCATCAGGCAGCAAGTCCAGTGCTGAGAAGCTGGAAGACTTGTGGAAAAAATCACCCCAGAACAAGTTAGAGCAACTCAAGAAGAGAATCCAGAAGCAAAAGCAGGAAGCAGCATTGCAGGAGAAGTGCCTGGTTTCTGCCTATGCTAAAAAGCCACTGCAAAAAAGAGGCCTGAAGAGAAAGGTGTGCAGAGTGATGTCTGCTCCTCCTGCTCCAGCTCACAGAGGTCAGTAGCAGTGTGGCACCTATGGAGAAAGGCTGAAGCTTTGTGTTACCCAGCAGTGCTTTGGCACAGCTGAATAACTGACTCCACAGCTCCCACCCCACACTTCGGTGTATGCTGGGCAGCAACATGTTCACGTGATAAAGTCATTTACTCCTGCAGCCCCTGGGGGAGCTGTGAACCACCCTGCTCTATAGCTATGAAACTGATTCCTGGGTTCACTCGTCCACTGGATTTATTCCCCAGAATGCACAAGTGTATACATCTCTTTCCACAAAATAGGAAAGAATTTGTTGGAAAAATATATTCTATATTAAGCATGAAATGGGAAAGAGCAGCACAGTAGTGTGGAGAGGCATCACAGGTATTTAAAGCAGGAATTGTGTAGTTCAGAGGTATTAGAGCGGATTTAACAGTTCATTCAGTGGAAATTGTGTGGATCTGAAAGCAAATATTATTAGACTTCCTCATCCTGCTTTGCTGCCAAGTTTGGGCCTGAAGGAGCATCCATCTACAGCTGTCACTTCAGTTTAGAGTGATTTAAGGTCTGAGATTGCTGTGAGTAACATGCGGACTCGAGAGGAAGGGCTGCCCTGTCAGCAGGGGATTACTGCGGGTGTATTAGAGTAGAGAGGACAAGCTGCAAAGCTGTGCATAACAAATCTTGTTGCTGTAATAGCATTAGTGTTAATTCATTGGGCATTATGATCCCTGTCACACAGCACCAGCTTCCACAGGCATTTCCCTTAGATTTGCTCCAAATCACCTTTACAGTGGTGTCTGAAGGTATTTGGTGGGTCTGTGGGAGTGCAGGTCTGTGCTGCCATCTCCCCCTTTCAGCTGACTCAGGCAGTGCTTTCTGTCACCAGTGTGCAGTTACGCACCCCCCCAACACCCAGCAGCCAAAGCTGCAATCCCCACTGAGCCTCTTTCCAACATACCCTTAGGGAAGGCTGCTTTAGCCTGGGTTTAACCAGGGTCATTTTACATAACTGAGTTAGGGAAGTACCAAGCAAACAATTCCACTTGCAGAACAGAGGCAGTCTCTGAGGCTGCACATTAACAGCTCCAGACACTGGGTTCAGACACAGTTCAGTTTGTGTGACTGTACTGCACCATGAGAAGCGTGTCCCAGCTGCTTTGCCAGGTATTTCCTCTGTCATATACCTGTGATCTGGCCTGCGAAACCTGCTCCTGCTCTTCACACATACAGGAGTTTGGTGCTATCAGATACTGGCATTTGCACTGCTCCTGGTAGCCTAACATGTCTCAAATATGTGTTTGTCCAGGTTTTAGTGCTGTGAACTTGGGGTTTGCTCTCTCCTTGTCTGATGAGGAGAACAGAATACCAGGCAGAGAAGAATTTACCATCCCTGGACAAGTGAGGGATTATAAAAAGCCCTCCAGATCCAGGTTGGCAATGCTGCATCCTAAAAGCTTTGTTACCTGCACCTTGCCCAAGCATGCAGGGTTTGTGTACTCTGCACAGAAGGTTAGTCTGGATCTCCAGAGAGACACTGAGGGGAAGGTGTCCCATTGCACCCATGTTGCCAGCTGGGTTCCATCTGCACAGTTCACTGTTGTACATGCAGACAGGGTCACAGAAGTGACCCCAGGGATGTAATAGGGCCAGTGCTTGCTTTGCTGGGACATCTGTAGTACCACAAAGAGTTTGGTGACCAGTGTCATTAAAGAAATTCCCACTTTTGTGTTCCAAGTGAACAGAACTGGGTTTGGTTTGGTGGTGACAGCAGTTGTGTCTGAAGTTTGATTTTAGGTGCACACTAATTCTTTCCTGTGCTTTTTCTTTTCTCTTCTGATTAAAGACCAAAGAGAGAGAAGCTCAGCATGGAGAGTTCAAACACAAAGCCAGAGGCAGCCTTCACCCAAGTCCTCTGCGCTGGAGAGAGCAGCAACAGGTAAAGGTAAGGATGGAAATCACGAGCAATTACATGGACTGATGCACCAAACTGCTGGAGGTCAGTGTCATCTGGGCACCGACCTGCCAAAGTCTTTAGCTGGGTATTAAACCAAATCCTAGGATCCATGGTCAAGGACCAGAGCCAAGTTATACCAAGCAGGTAACAAAGAAAACCACTGAGGGTTATGGTAGTTCTTCCCTGTGAGGGTAGTGAGGCCCTGGCACAGATTGACCAGAGAAGCTGTGGCTGCCCCATCTCTGTTCACCTCTGTGTTCCCTAATGAATTGAGAGTGCCCTCAAAATGCAGGGATTTCCTGGCCTGCAAAATAGGGATTAAATCAAAGTAGTCAGATTAATTATTCACAGCCTTATTACAAAGTCAACAGCAGGAGCAGTGGTCCCAGTCCCACATTCTCAGGTTTCTTTGACCAGTATGCTAACTGCACGTTTGAATTACTGGAGTAATTTACCCATTAAATGCTATTACTTTACATAGGAAATGGTTGTGTTCAAACTTAGTGGGGAAACAGGCAAGCAGTGGAAGTGCTGTGGGTGCTGCTCCCTCAAAGCTGTTGTATTTTACACGAGCCAAGGTACCAGGTATGTAACCTGTGTGAACCAGAAAGAAAAAACCCCAAGCTATCTAATTCCACACAGGTGAAGTTATGAACACAGTGGCACCATGTGCTCAACTACCTAAAGATAATTTAAAATGCATGAAATATGTAATAATTTCCTCTCCCTCCGCCTTTTTTTTTTTTTTTTTTTTTTTGTTTTAATGGATTGTTTGAAAAATGGCTCCATCTTCCTCCGAGAGAGGGTCATAATAACAGCATGGCACACGAAGCATTCATCATTGTAACTGCCAGTGTCATGGTGTCTTTATTGGCTATTAGTTTCTGTCAGTGCAAGAGCCAAGGCAGGGCTAGAGGAGATGAATGAGGGGCAGGGGTCAGAGCCAGAGCACTCAGGAATTTGATGAATTAGAAATTTGCTGTAGTTAACAAAAAATTAAGTCACAACAGCTATAAAATATTCATCTGTTCATGGGTAGAAAAACCCCCAGAGAAATATTAAAATCACAAGATGCTCTTCTAGTGACTGTTTGCATCAGAAATGCAGCTGCTCTTGAACTTTAGCAAAGGAGTTTCTGTAGTTAATAAACACTGTGTAGATAAAAAAGATTTAATTGGAATCAGACAACATGGGGAAGTGAAGATTGTGAGATCTGCATTCAGGGAAGCTCAGACAGCATGTAAAATAAACACTTCCTGCATCTTTAACATGCTAAACTAGAAATCAAAGTGATAGAGCAAGGTGTTTCACTAAAGACACTGATGGATCTCAGCCTTCCTCAGCCCACCAGATTCTGGCAATTCCATCCATAGTTCCTGCTGTCAGACACAGATCTAGTGTATATTTCCTCTGAAGGGTTCCAGAGTAAATCCACATGATCATAGGGAGTGACTTCAGCCGCACAGGGTGAAGCTCTTCCTTGTCTTAAAAACTTCATTCCCTTTGTGACATGACCTAAACTGCATGATCAAGATGTGCCTCAGAGCATCTCAGAGTCTGCTGCAAATCCCGCTGCTGTGAGTGGCTGTAACTCTGTCAGGTGCCATGGTCCAGAGCGCAGGGCTATTGGCTGAGATGCTGCCTTACTCTAAGCAAAGGAGTCTTGAGATGATCCCGCTGGCCAGTTAGTTTCTGAAGCTGTTCCATGTTCAGCAGATGATTCTCAGAGGTGCTGCACACAGCACTCAGCTCATGGACAAGTTTACTGAGCAGAAGGTAGAAAAGCCTGACTTGGTGACTCAGTACTGAACCACATCTTTGAACTGAGGCCAATATTGATTTAAGAGTAAAGCCTCTTCTGTAAAAAATAAGCTTAAAGATTTTCCATGGGGAAAATTTTCATGCAAAACCCAAACAAGTACCTGTTTAGTCACCTACAACTGGAGAAGCGTTTGCAATAAATACATGATTATGCCAGTGCAAGTATTGGTGTGCTGTGAATGCAGTCTGAAATGCTGAATCAAAGCAGTGATAAATGTTGTCTATTATGTGACACCACCTATTAAGCAGGAAAAATTTGTTTGCGCTGTGTGCTGCATCGTTCATTTTTGCATTATACATTGTCCCTCATCCTGTATTGTTCATTGATTCTTCCCCACTGCATCCTGCTGATTCTCACCAGTTTCAAAATGATTTAGTTTACTCCAGCATGTTTGAAGTAATCATATATACCCAGTAAGGACCAGCTGTTTGCGGCTGCCATCAGGGAAGGATGCTCTCAGGCACCCTCAGGTTGATGTCCCTACCTCTTCTTAGTATTCCTGAGGACTCTGGGGGGTCAATGGTTTCCGAGTAAAACTTGTAAGAACTGTCTGTATATGCTACAAGTGCTAAATTATATAAATGCTAATGGTAAAGCCTTCAGAAAACATTGAACCTTCACGTGCTGCCCTCACCTGATTCATGAACCAACTCTGTCAGTTGGTGAATAGATGTGAGCAGAGCAACAGCCTCCACAGTTGGAGTGCTTTAAAACCTTCTTGTTATCCAAGCATCAACTCTTTTTGTAAAACCTGCCCTGACTGAAACTTTTTAGATCTCTCCACACTTGCAAATCCTCATTAAAAAGACATAACAGAGTTGCAACATCTTTACAAAGAACATGTGAGAGTTTAATAATTAAATACAAATCTGCTGTTTCAGGTGCAAAGCTACCTGGTGCTTCTGCCTGGAGAGAAGGTCAGAAGTTAGCTAGAAAGCTGCTTGGTCCACCCCCTACCTTTCCAAACCTGAGGAGCACAGCTGAAGAGCAGATCACAGCAACTACCCCCAGCAAGGCACCAACCAAGGATACAAAGCAAATACTCCAGAGCCTGCACTTGCAAAGCCAGTGTCACTTTGAACATAGACACACAAGTGTCCACCAAGACACTGCGAAAGGAAGGGTGGAAGTTCCGCAGAGATACCTGGGGATCCATTCTCCTTCACCTGAACCTCAGGACACAGCTCTGTCTGCCTTCAGTGGGGAAAAGGTATGCTCTTTAGCAATGAAAGATGGAGCCAAGCCCAGGACCTCAGGAAACTGCGCCAGAGGAAAAAGTGCGTCTCTTCAGAGACAGAAAGGCTCAAGCAGCCCTGCACAGAAAGAGTCTGAGAAAGAAAACCTAAAACACCCTTCAAAAAGGAGGGTGAACATTAAGAAACCTCACCCTTACAGCCCTGAAATTATTCAGGAATTTATGTATCAAAAGAAGGAAGAAAGAAAGAAAAAAAGCCTGGAAGAGAAAAAGGCCTTGGTGCAGGCCACAGAGCTGAGAAATAAGAGATTGCAGGAAGTATACAGGAAACAGAGAGAAGCTGTAGGAAGGAAAACATGTTCTGACCAGATGCAGAAGCTCATGGGTAAAACAGCGTCTGCAAAAGGGAGTCCTCGGGGTAAATGTGAGCGAGTAAGTCATCACTGGGTTTGGAAATTGAAACCCCTCCAACCTTGATGAGTACAGCAGGAGATGAAACACTCCCTGCAAGTGCTTCAAAGTATTGGTATGGTTGCATGATCCAATTATTAACTGGAACAAAAGCCAAATGTTACCCTTGTATTGCCCAGATATTTGATGCTTACACTAATGGTCACTTCTGTTTCAGGAGCAAACCACTGGTGGCATTCCAGAGAGGAGTTTCATGGCCTGGGTGGATAAAACATCCTGGACTCTATTAAGTGAAGACCACAGAGGCAGGTACTAGACATAAACAGCATCTTTGAAAGCCTCTTTCTCAGCACTCTGCAGACTTTCATGGTACTCTGTTGTAAACTATAAAAAGCAGAGCAATGGACCAATGGAATACCTCACCTTAAACCAGCCTCGCTGCACCCTGGTCCGGGAGTATCCGGGAGTGCTTTGGGGCGCAGGATACCTGTGCTCTGGCTCTCCAGGTTGAGGCAAACTTTTCAGCTCACTCTTATGGTTTTTATTTTTACATAATAATTATTCCTCACTAGCCCCTGGCTGATTCTTCACCTCATCTCTCAGCAGTTCATGCTGCATCCTGAATCTGTCATTTGGCAAAGGTGTCTATAGGCAGAGAACTCTTTCTATTATGAAGTGCTTTAGCTGAAGATATTGGTCTAAGAAGAAAGTTACTGTTACTTTGTCGTTATAACATGGTATTTCTCCTTTTTTTTGAACAGGAGTCAACTAAAAGCAGTTCAGTCACCTAAAACTAGAGAGGCATCAGCTTCTCCAGCAACACCAGAGTCCAAGTGCTGGTTTGTCAGTCCCCTGAAATGTGAAGACTCAAGGGGCTGCTCTCCCCCAGCCTCACACATGCCTCATCTGAGCTTCTTCCTTCCTCAGGAAGATACAAAACCTGATTCCAAGGACTTGACTTCTGGTCTTTCTCCATACAGAAGCACACAGGAACGAGTGAAAGTCATACATAGTCTATCTAAGGAACTTTCAGAGAAGGTTGAGATGGCAACTAAGAGACTGAATGCAGCGAGCTGGACTCAAAACTCCACTGACAAAACATTGTCAGAGAAAACTCTGGACCTTTACAATGAGCCTTCTTCTGTCCCAGAACCTGACACCTCCAAGAATGAGCAAGACAGGACAATGACCATACAAATGCTTCTGGATGCCCCAGATCCTGCCACATTAGTTGTGCCATCAGGTCAGGAATTTCAAGGACTGGGCAGGATTAGCCTTGGGGGTAGCATTTGTGGGAGCAACAGCCCTGGGCAGACAGATGGAAATAGCCGTTCCTTGGCCTAGTGGGCTTAGATGCCCAAGTATTCCAAAGCTACAAAGCACTATTTAAACCTCACCTCCCTTTGGCTATTGGAAGAGTTGTGTCTTGGCAAATCCTTGAGCAGTGGGCCTTCCAGGCTGTATCCATACTGCTCAGAAGGAGCAGTCATGGAACCTTGAGTGCTTGCAGGCTTGTTCCCTGCACGGCTTAGATCTAACGTAGAAATAATCTGAGTACTTTCTTCTTCTCTCATTGCACCTGTGAAGCTGCATCTCTGAATTTTATCTGTAGCTTTGCCACTGATTTTGGACATATCACTTCACCTTCTGGTGCTGAGGCTTTCCCAGGAGGGGAGAAAGGAATTATAAACCTAATCCCGTATACTTAGAAACCTGTGGGTGAGAAGAGCTATATGGAAGTTAAGAGCTCACACATAAGTAGGCAGAAAACAGATGCCAAAGCTGGGCCATTTCATTTCTACCAAGAGCATATTTATTAAATGTCTTCATTTGTCTTTTTAAAAGGTTTTGCTGTGAATAAGGGCTCCGAGGTGGACACAAGCCTATTGCACGGAAAGCCCATAACTGGCCCAGCCACTCCATCTCACAGATTCCTCTCTAGAAGGTAAATAAATCTGCATATATTATTCTCTAAATGCACCCCCCATACACGTAGTTAAAATAAATGGCACCAGTTCAGCACGGAGCCAGCCTGCTCTTTGCTCCGTACACGGAGAACCGCCAAGTAGGCAGTTTTTGACACAAGATGTACTGAAGGAGGGAACCACCTGTTTTGCGAGAGCTGGAAGGTCGATGAGAGAGGGTCGCCCGGGGTTTTTGGACAGATGGATCTCCTCTACAGGGGGGGTTGCCGCAAAAGCAGCCTCCGTGCAACGGCAGGAGGCGGGGAGCCGGGAGCAGCGCTCCCCTCCCCGTGCAGCCGAGGCTCTGCCCTCCTGGAGCGGCGACAGCACCAGTGGGGACGGGCTGGGGTCAGCGCTGCCCGCCAGGAGGCGCCAGCAGTCCTGCGCGCCCCTCCGCGCCCGCGGAGCTCCCGTAACCCCGCAGTGTCCCACCAGGTGGCACTGCCAGCAGAGTAAATGGGTTATCTTCACGAGTACCTAGTTAAATCTCCACTGATCTCCTTTCGCGGGATTACAGTGATTTAATCAACCGAATACTATACATTCATTTTTAGCAATTGTTTTCACTCACTTTGCTCTGAAATGGGGTGAAGGATTCTGCTTACTACAGCTCTACTGGTTGTGTGTATGTGGAGCAGCACCTCCTCACAAATATTGTGTTTCCTTGAACAGGACACATTGACATTTTTGTGGAAAATGGGTTTTGAAACAGGAAGTTTAGAGGAAAAGGACTGTGCTAACACAGGTTGCTTTCAGCAGCCTATGTTAATGAAATGTTTAATGTAGATGGCAATGAGCAGAAATCCTTCTGGTCTTAAAGAGCGAAGACCTACTCGTGTGTCAGCCCCAGGTGAGCTGTCACTGGTGGCAGGAGGACCATGGAGAGACAATCACCACAGTTCACCCTGTGCCCCTATCCAGCCACAGTGAAGAGCAAAGCCAGAGCCCCGCAGGGGCCATGCACCTGCTGAGAGCTCTTCCTTTAGAGAATAAATCCCTTGAGCCCTGGAAGATAAAGGACACGCATTGCAAAAGAAAGGACATATGTGCAGCAAACTGGCCTCTGCTTCCCCACGTTCCTATTCAGAGAGAAGGACAAGGTGCTGTAGGGATCCCAGCCCAGGCTCTACTGCGAAAGAAGAGCAGTTTTTAACTGAAGGTGGGATTCAAGGCACAGCATTCTACTTCAGAAGATTGTTTACAGCTTTATGGTGCAAAATAAACAACAGCAAAATGAAAACTGGAGCAATAAGTCCAGAGAGCTGAGCTTAAAAAAGTGATTATTGGAGTTCCTGAGTTAACCCTGTTCTTTGTGTGCAACTATCACATTCCCAGTGGCTGGGCTGATTTCTGCCCCAAGAGATCATTTGCAAGGATTATAGAGCTGTTTTGTCACAGAAGATGTCAACTGCATAAAACTGGAGCACTTGTCACTCTGTGAGTGCAGCGAAGAGTCAGAGCTGTGTCTGTGCTGCACCTCAGTGGGGTGGGGAACACGGTGGGTCCATTACTCTTGCCTCGATATGCATGTTTATGGCAACTCCAATTCACAGTAATGGATGGAAGGTGGTGCAGAACCTCTGTAGGCCCCACCGGGAACTCAGCTGTAATGAACAAGCATCAAAGTAGAAATAAGACAGATTGTGCTGATCTCCTGAACAATGCAATCACTGAGAAAGTGAAGTGCCACGTGTTTGAGTCAAACAAAGTCCTCAGAGCATTGCACAAAAAACACCACTAAAACCTCTCAGACAATAAATCACAACCCTGTTGCAAGTGCTATTTCAAAAGATGAGGAGAGCTACTTGCAGATAAAATATCACTGTATTTAGATTAGAAATGGAAAGTGTTGCTGTGTTGTGAACAGTTCCAGATTCATCTCCCTGTGGGTTGAGGGCCCTCTGATCCAGCACTGGGTGGCAGTAAGGGGGTGATATAAAGGAAAGATCACCCTGTGTCTAACCCTTTTCTTGGTTACTGGTAAAGTAGATAATAGAAAGGTTCAGCATAAAAGCCTCTCTATGAATCTGTTTTCATTTGTACATGATCTAGATTCTCATTTTGGACTTAGTCCTGAGTCCTGCACACTCACTCTTGGGAAGCAAAAGTGGATGAAGTCCTTACATGCCGGTGGGCAGCACAACCAGTAAGGACAACATGAGGCTCCCATCATCCAGCACCAAGAGAACTCCACCAGGCGACTGAAGGAAGCCTGTTCTTCACCTTTACAAGACTGCGCTAACAGGCAGGGGCAGTGCCATGTTCTTAGCACTCAGTAACCTATGCCTGTAACACCAGTGTAGCCACAGCTGGGTTAGAAAATGTGAAGTAAAAGCAGCTGAATTGGGCCCATGCTCTGACTTCCGCTGTTGCTACCAGTGACAATGAGTTATGAGTCTACAGTTGGCCACAACAGATACTCTCTTCAAGAGTTCATCTGAGCAAAGCCACCTGTGAAAAGCTGACGGTTTGCTGGCCTCAGTCACAAACACAAACCCTCCTAGTTACAAAACCAGCTCTTGATCATCATCATGTTACCACAGCTTGTTTCAACAGCAGAGGTTTCTGTTTACATGTTTAATTATAGCTCTGAAAACAGTGACTCATGTTCATGCAAGAACTCCTGCAGGTGCCTCTTTCCATGAGAAACGTTCCCATTTCATGCACGGCTGCTCTGCCGGCTGCAGGGCGGCTGATGGAGATGTGTTGCTAATGCAAATGATCCACTGATGGGAATTCTCCAAACTGCCAGTAAATGTGTGTGCAATTTCATCCCCGCTTTGCTGCAATCACCTATACAAGTGGCTTCTGTTACATTCCTGAGAGATGGCGGTTAGATCCCAGCTCTGCCTCCCACTGTGAACCCAATAATGCTTTTTAGCCAAATCCAAAGAGCCTCATCTGGGAATTGTGATGGTTTGTGCCTGCCACAGAGCTGGTTGTGCCTGGAGGAGAAGGGTTGCTGGCTCCTCCTGTGTAATCCCAGTATTGTCTGTAGAATCTGCATTGACTTCCACTGGTGTTGGCAGTAGCCTTCCCAGGGCTGGATTTGTACCTCTGCATCAATTTCTCCAAACAGAAGTGGGCATTTTTCAGGAGCCAAAGGAAACAGTGGTATTGGCTAAAAACCTCTCACATCACAAAAGCAGAGATAATGCTCAGTGCCTTTGCTCAGTGAATACTAGAACTGCTTTTTACCTCCTCTCTTTTTCCTTTCCTCTCACCCACCTTTGCTCCCACTTTTGGAAGACTACATTCAAGACACGTTAGTGGAAGCTGTTCTAATCATTTTAGCAGTTTCTGGGTCATGAAAAACAAAGAAAAGCTTATTAAGGAGAAAAACAAGATAAGATTTCCCTAAGCTGATTGCTGATTGAAAAAAATATTCCACATTCATTTTTCTGTATAAAAAAGAAAACATCTGTCACCATTTCAGTGTGTCTCAGTGTCCTGTGTGTGCTTCAGCTGAGACTTGATCAATAAATGCCCATTTCACACCTTTCTTCCTAATCTTTTTAGTTAAGCTCAGAGAGTTAGAGATCAAAATAGAACAAAACCAGTTGCTGGGATCTTTGTCAGAGTGGTGGGACTTGGAGCTGACACTGTTGTGAAATATTACAGTACGTACATCAACAGCAAATCACAGCTGTGGGTCACAGCCATGCTGAGCACGAGCCCCAGGAACATGGAACAGAGATCAGTGCTCTCTGTTTCTGAAAGATTTCAGAGAGCTTTGCCAAGGTTCAGAGCCAGATTGTGCAACCAAGTCCTGGCATGGCACAGATTGTACGATGCAGCCCCATAAATTCAGCTTCAAAACTGCAAGGTTGTTGTTTCTATTTGCCAGCAGGTGGAAAACTATCCAGCCCTTTCAGAGCAGTAATTAGAGTAGGTAAAGACAAGTGTTGTTACCTCTACTGATGACATCAAGGTACAGTATGACTTTACAGTGAGCCTTTTGTTTCAATTTAACAAAAGTTAATAAATGATGCAATAAATGATAAATGTAATAAATGATGAAATAACAGTATTTTACTTCAAAAGACTGCTTATACACATGCACCATCTTAAAAACTCACTGAGTAATTGTTGTTACCTTGGTACAGTCTGCAGAGAGAACTCACAGCTCAGAGGAATCACTGCTGGTGGGAGCCTAAAGTTCAGGATCGAGAGGAAACTGTCAATGGGTCTCCTGGAGAGAGCCTGAAGACACGGCACAGCCAGGGTTTACAGCCCTCCTCCCCTCTGAGCACTGGAGCTGAGGCTCAGGGCGGCTGTGAGCAGGACTATGGTAAGGTGGCATTTCCCAAAGTGTAGAGTGCGGTGGTTATCCAATGCCCTCCCAAGGTACTTCTAATGCCATTGCTAAAGAATTAATAGCCCTTGATTGTAAGAGAATCCCTGCTAATGGCTCTGACTAGAACTGAAAATACTTCTGGGGTGAGGCAGAATTTCAGGCCATGTCAACCTAGTTGATTCTATGATTTTGTGTTGCAGACTTTGAAGGTGAAGGATGTTCCCTCAACATTCATGTCCAATTTAACAGATTACAGCCCACTAAAAATATGCAATAGAAGTTCTTTTGCTGTCTCACCAGTGTGACTGAAGCAGAGCATCACCTCACAGGTTGCTCGCATGCTGAGTTACACCGTGACAGCTACAGATGGCCCTGGATGGAACAACCCCTTGTTTAGATTGGAGACATTTTTAGCTTCATCTGAAGGTCTCCCAGAGCCTCGCAATGAATTCTTCCTGGTTACCACATCACATAGGTGTGGGATATTATCATACTTGGGCAGTGAGAGACATCAAGGCACATTTACAGGGGCTAGCAAAGGATGCAGGCTGATGGAGGGATGTGCTCAAGGACCCTGGAGGGCTGGACAAGGCAGGGTGACTGCAGGGCTTTGCCTCTTCTGCCCCAACAAACCTTTGCCTGGAAACAAGGGAAAGTTTGTGGCTGAAAGGGTTAAATGGCAGAGAGCAGCATTAGCCTGCTCTGTCTGAAGAGATCTCTGCTGGCTTCCACCAAACAGAGCAGATGGTGCATTGTTTTAAGGGCTTTTCTGAGACAAAAGAACAAGATCAGATAACCTTTCCTCAAAGAGGGTACTTACAAAAAGCCTTTGCTCTTATTAAGGATTCTTCATTGTTTTCCCCACAAAATTTCATACTTAATATTGGATTTTGAGGTGGTGTTGAAGCCAGCATTGTTTACCAGGCTTCTGCCCAACCCCCAGGGGCTAGGAGGGCATCTCACATGATTGGACAGTGAGTCTGTTGTCTGAAGTGTTTACCACAAGCAAAAGACTTTGTATTTAATATTAATAACTAAGGGCCCCAGTTCTGGAAGCTATTTGGCAAAAAGTCCCTGCCATCTACTATTCACTACAGGAACAATAGGAACTGCTGCCTTGTGTCTATGCCAGGAGAGGCCTGAACCTTCTCTGAGTGTTTGCAGGCGCTGACAGCACTGGAGCTCCAGCCCATGGTTAGACTGTGAGCCAGCAGGTCCTCTCCAGGCCATGCTGCTGCAGATGAGGCACAGAACTGTCATTCTGAAGACAATGTGGGTTTGAAATATGGGTCACAAGTGGATCTGTTCACCACTCTTAGCAGGGAAAGGGCATTCAGACACAAGCCTGTATTGTCTGCTTGAGGCGTCACACCAGCAGTTGACTGTGTTCTGTGTGAACACAGAAGTCACTGTACACACGCAGCATAATGATGTGCAATTATACAACTGCTGCAAAACATAAATATCTACCTCTAAAAGATACCCAGATCACCTGCTTGCTGAGCCAAAGACATGAAAGATATTCTGGAGTAAACATACTTGACAAAATAACAAATTTTGTTTTCAAGCATAATAAAGCAGGGTGTAAGAAGCAGATATTCACAAAGTATTTCTGTTTACTGCCTGGAGTAAGACAGTGAACCTGACCTGAATTGTTCCATTTTCTTTCTAAACACAGCCAGTCTAAACTCCAGAATTGCGACTGCTGTAAGCACACCTGTGATGAACACAAACTGGCTCCACAGGCATCACTGGGAAGTATTTCACACAGCTCCTATGTGCATCTCAAACCAGCTCAGCACAAAACCTGCTATAACCAAGCGAGCTGGTGAGGAAGTGGTTTGCACATTCTGCTTGCCTCAGAGACGCCACTACATAAAATCTTTCCATCATTCCCACCAGGCCACCAGGGAGCTCAGGAGATGAGGTGTACTTTCCTTGATACTGCAAGGAAAGTCCCCAGTTTCCCTATTGCTATTAAATAAGGGAAGTTGGTGATTTAAAAGAAAAACATTCTGCTTGTGCCCCTTGCTACAGCCTTGTGATGGGACTAAATGAGCCAGAAAGCTCATTTCATGGACTAGACTTGTATTTTCTCTTTGTATTTGAGAGAGAACAAGGTCTGAGCTGAAATTAATTGTTAAAAAGAAGTATTTTCTAACTGTGAAAGTTTAAGCAATGGCAACTGGCTTGAAGTAACTTGCAATAGGAAAGCAAATGGGGTGGTCTCCATTGTTCCCAAAATGCAGAATTTTAACCTGATTACAAAGAAATTATATTTCTATGTTGCATCTTGGCCCTCCACTGCGGATTGAGATATTCTCTCACATCACTAGAGGGAGCTGCCTTCTTGCTTCTAGCAGAGAGAAATGATTAAATTGGTGGAATCAGAGCAGTGTAAGAGCCTGGTTTCAGCTAATTGTCTGCTGATGGATAGTGCTGAGATAAGAGAGCTCCTCGTGTTTAGCTTCAAAATTCTACACTGGCTTTTGTATGTTATGAAGATTCTGTGGGTGCTGCAGTGAGCTTCAGCAGCAGCCTCCAAGCACCTCTCAAGCAGTCCGCAGTGATGGCAGTGTTGAAGCTTCTTGGCACTGTGGCAGGCAACAAGAGAATGGCTCAAGAGAATTGTTCTCACTTCCTTTGATACCAGTTTTCTCTCTCTGAACTAGTTTCTTTCCATCCCCACAGAGGCTGCATCTGCCCTGCTGATAAATTTTCCTATAGCATGGATGTGCATCAGATTCAGGACTTTGTCCTTTCCATGCTACTTGTGTCCTGTTCCTTGTGAAATACCACTGCACAGCATGTGAACACACACATTCGTTTCTTCCTCTGTGCAGTCAGGTGTTGCTTTGCCATACAGACTGGGGCTGTGGTATCCATATTGCAAGTGTAGTGGGTTGAGGGAATAGAAAGAACATTCCATGGAAATTCAGAGTTCTGTTTAGGTCCAGATTCAGGCCCAGCTCCCTCCTGCTAGCCTGCAGCAAGAGCTGATCTGCTGCTCTGTGTGTGATGTGCCACATGTGGAAGGGGCAGCAGCAGGGTGAGGTATTTCCATGTGCTGCAGCATCTGGCTGGCAGCTGAACTCTGGCCAACCCTCCACACCAGAGGATTTAGATATAAAAAACCTGCAGAGGACAAGAGCAGCAGAGGCCACATTAATCCCCTTGTTTAGCAAGCAACTAGTCTTCAGTGACAAGTGGGATACCAGATGTATTTATAGAGAAGAAACTGATTCAGCAGGCGTGGAGATACAGATTCTCTGAGGTACTCGAAAATGCAGCTCATTGATTTTCCTGAGTAAACGAGCACAGCTTTCAAATGTAAAGTCTCTTGCTTAGGGATTGCTCTTGGCTCACAGGTCTTGCTGAAGAAGAGCCAAACTGCCATCCTTGTCACCTGAGCTGCAAATCTCAGCTGTGACCAGGGGTTAGCAAACCTCTGTTCTATGTCTCCACTTACCTGTCATCACTACAGCTCAGTTCCTGCACGCTAACAAGGTACTGAAATGCTTGGGTGTTTTTTCACCCATCCCTTTCCTTACCTTTGCAATAACGCAATTGAGCTAGCACAGTAACTCCGGAGAAGGGAAGTATTGCCCTGACCTGGGTATCAAACAGGTCAACTCCTTCTGGATCTGTTGCTCCCTCTCACAGTAGCATTTCAGGACTCTTTACACCCCATCTTTAAACAATTCCAGGCAGTGTAGTCAAAGTTGTGCTTACATCTGAAGCTGCAAGTATGTATTTTGGTAATAACTGGTTTGGACTGATTGCTGACATGGGCAGAAAGAGGAAAATCTGTCCTTGAGTAAAGCAGCAGTTAAGTGCTTCTGCCTGGCTTCAAGTGATTAGAAAAATGAGACTTTTAGCCCAGCTTTCTTAATTATATGTCACGGATTCTACAGGGCTTTGCTGAGATTCTGCAGGTGCAGCGGAAAGTGATTTAATAAATGGCATTTTTTGAAAGACTGAGTGTGTGTACATTGAAGCTATCTGGGGATGCAGAAACCCCATTCATCATAGAGCAGGAGGACGTGAAGTTTAGCCAGATGGTATTTTCTTTAATGCTGGGTGTTGCAGCACAAGAAATGCATCTGCAAATAGCCACAATTAGGAAAATTATGTTCAAAAGGAGTCAACACAGGCCAGAGCAAACTTCTTACTCACTTTGATACTAGTACCATTGGCCAGGCTTTGAGCAGAACAACAATAACATTGTTCTGTTTGAGGCACAAACTGAAAACACTTGCTGAGATTTTCATCCAGTCTCTTGATTCTGAAAAGTAGAGGGTTAAGAAAAGGCTCCATAGTAACAGTCAGAGGTGACTTTTGCAATCAAGCTGTTTATAAAAACACAGCAGCATTCTAATAGAAAATCTGTAGCAGGCTTAAAGTATTAACATTTTATTTCACTCACATCCACGTAAAAACAAAAAGCATCCTGGCATGCAAAGAAGCCCATGTCCCTGCTCCTTCCATGTTCAGGATCCTTCAGTATTTACAGCAAATTCAAACCTTGCCTGTCATGGGCTTATCCTGAGGCTTGGGGTAATTTGAATTCAGACAATTTGAATGGGGATACAGATTTTATCTCGAGTTTCCAAGTCAAACCTATTTCTATTTATGACCCACATTTCAATTCATTTATGGCTCTGGTTGCTGTGACAGTGGCACAGCACAGAGTAAACACGCAACCTGTTTGCATAAGCTTAGCAATTCATCTGAGGAGCTCAAAGCAGCCAAGAACATATCACTGGTAAACATTACATCACTTGTACTGTAAAAGACAGACAGGAGAGTGACAATAAGGGAGCAGCAGTGAAATAGGAGTACCCGGAACAAGAGTTCTTTTCCCCACTTAAACTGAAAGGTTTTTTCATGGGTTTGTTTCCCCCTGTGACAAAAGAGAGAAATCCAGTGGGACCCTATGCAGGGACAAGCTGCAAGATGGAGGGAAGCTTTGGGAGCTCCAGTGAGGTTGCTGGGGCTCCCAAAGAAGTGACCAGGTTGAGAAGCTTTTCTTCTTCTGTAACTAGTGTGCCTGGTCTTGTTGGTGCAGTGAAGGAGGCGGAGGGTTTCACAAACATGAACTCGCTGATGTCCGATACCGGCGAAAAGCAGGAGCGATAAAGCGGGGCGGGGGGGGCCGTGGCTGTCACCTGGACGCCCATCACCGTGTCCCCTTGCTTAGGCTCATAATGCCAGCGCCCAAAAATGTGGCTGGGTGGGGGCTGAAGCGTATTCACGCTCTCCACGCAGCAGTCCTGGTTGGCAGACGCTGAGCCCCGCCGGAGGCACCGCACACCCAGTGTGACCAGTCCCACCAGTGAGATGGTGGAGATGAGCACTAGGGACACAATCAGGTAGAGGGTAATAGTAGGTAAGCCCCCACCATCAGTCGTACGAGCCTCAGAGCCCTGCAAGGCCTCTGGGCCCTTCTCCTCCACCAGCACCACCAGTGTGACTGCTGTGGAGAGTGTGGGCTCCCCGGCATCCCGGACCACCACCAGCAGTTCGTGCTCAGAGGCATCCGTCTCCTGTAGGGCCCGTGTGATCCAGATCTCTCCGGAACGCAGGGTCACACTGAAAAGCCCCGGGTCTGTGGCTTCCACGAGGTGGTAGGAGAGCCAGGCATTGAGGCCAGAGTCCGCATCTATTGCCACCACCTTGGTGATGAGAGCAGGAGGGGTGATGAAAGGGGAGATTCGGAACTGGGTAGCAGAGTCCTCCCCGGCCCTGGGGAAATGCACCTGTGGGGCATTATCATTCTGGTCCACTATAAAAATGTGAACCAGTGTCCTGTTCCTCAGGGCCGGGGAGCCACCATCGGAGACCTCCACATGGAACTGGAAATAGGTGGTTTGCTCATAGTCAAAAGGGAATTTGGCAGAGACCTGCCCACTTGTGGGATGTATGGAGAGGTAGCGAGTTGGATCCAGGCCTGGATCTGTCCCACCAGCTCGCAGGATGGTGTAGGAGAGGCGGGAATTCTGCTCCGAGTCAGGGTCAGCAGCAGAGACTGTAACCAGCACGCTGCCCACCGCATTGTTTTCTGCCACAAGCACTTCGTAGGATGCTTGCTCAAACTGGGGTGCGTTGTCATTGACATCTGCCAGGGCAATGGGCAGGATGGTGTGGCGGGAGAGCGGGGGCCTGCCCAGGTCCGAGGCAGAGATGGTGACATTGTAGTAGGCAATATACTCCCGGTCCAAGCGGGTACTGGTTAGCAGTGAGTACTGGTGCTCATAGTCCTTACGCAGCTGGAAAGGAAGATCTGGAGATACATAACATTGGACCTTGCCCTGGTCACCAGAGTCCTTGTCTCTGACGTGGATGACGGCCACCACAGTGCCTGGAGGTGCATCCTCGCTCAGGGAGCTTGAGAATGAGGTAAGAATGACCTCTGGGGCATTGTCATTCACATCAGTGATTTCCACCACCACACTGCAGTGCTCCTCCATCGTGGGCGACCCCATGTCCTTAGCCTCCACTTCAATCTCATACACCGTTGCCTCTTCGAAGTCCAGGTTGCCCTGAACACGAATCTCCCCAGTTTGCTCATCGATGGCAAAGATCTGGCGTAAGGCAGCTGAGTTGTGGCTGCTGAGGGAGTAGCGGATGTCTCCGTTGGGCCCTTCATCCACATCGGTGGCATTTAATTTCACCACAAGGGTGCCCAGTGGTGAGTTCTCCACCAAGCGGGCTCCATACGATGGTTTGTCAAAGACTGGGTGGTTGTCATTGGCATCCAGGACCTGAATGGTGATGCGTGTCTTGCTGGACTTGGGTGGCGAGCCCCCATCCTCAGCTGTCAGGACCAGCTGGTGGAAAGCTCTGAGTTCCCTGTCCAGGGCCCTCTCCAGCACCAGCTCAGGGAACTTCCCACCATCTGTGCGTGCCTTCACGTTGAGGTTGAAGTTCTCATTGGCACTCAGGTGATAGGTCTGCAAGGTGTTGGTGCCCACATCAGGGTCCTGGGCAGGCTGGATGGGGAAGCGGGCACCCAGGGAGGCCAGCTCATAGATCCGCAAGGAAACCTCATCACTGGGGAACACCGGGGGGTTGTCATTGATATCCAGGATCTCCACCTCAATGCGGTAAAACTCCACTGGGTTCTCGATGGCAAGTTTCAGGTGGAGGAAGCAGCGTGGGTTCTGCCCGCAGAGCTGCTCCCGGTCTATCCGCTCACTGACCATTATAACACCAGTGTTCACATTGACTGAGAAGTACTGCGAATCCGAATCAGACAGTACCTGCAGGTTAGCTGCCGCCAGTTTTGCCACATCGGTGCCCAGGTCCTTCGCGATATTGCCCACGAAGGCGCCCCGGGTGAGCTCCTCGGGGATGCTGTACCGGATCTGAGCAGAGGAGCTGTGCAGGAACAAACAGAAAGAGAAGACACGCGGCAGCCCCAGGGACCGGCCCGCCTTTCCCGCCCTCGGCATCCTTGCCGGGTGGGCGGCCGGGCCGCGCTCCCTTCCGCGCTCCGGGGCCGCGCTCAGCGCTCGCCGCTCCCATTCATTGTGCGGGGCGGACGCGGTCCACCGGGGGCGGGGGGCGCCGGGGCT
>JANHGB010059068.1:22760-56558 GCA_026283785.1 Coracopsis vasa | reverse complement strand
TACTGATGTATTTAGAGATCATATTGACAGTGACTTAATTCCAGGTTTTGGGTTTTTTTGTTGTTTGGGGTTTTTTTGGAGCCAGGCACATCAGGTTTTAGACTGATTTATGGTATATGTAGTTATTCTTCATATGTAGTTATTATTGGCTTTTTTACATTCTTTATATTTAAACAAAAGCCTCTGCTTCACTTCTTTTCATCTCCACTTTCTACTGTTCATGGTGCTTATTCTTCATGCTTACACCTATCCATCATTTATCTACTCACCTTGCAGTACTTATTACATCTGCTTTTCATCTTGCCAGTTGCATGAATCAGCATGAAAATCTGTGTTGTAGAGAACACAACAGTGAGCCATAAACATCCTTGGTAGTGGTCCAGGGAATTATTATTTTGGTAGCACGAGGAGAAGTTCTCGTCTTGCGGGGTGAAATGTGAAAATGTGCAAAGTAGCTGTGGTTGCCATGCCAAAGGATGTTCCACTCTGGAATAACATGTTAAGCAGCCAAGGAAGTAGGCAGAACTAGACTTGCAATTAGAACAAAGAGTTGCTTAAACTCAGTGCAAATATACAAGCTAGAGTGGCTCCATATCACAGACCTGTATTGGGAGAGTACTTCATTTACATTTACCTTCAGCACTAACAACCACTCCTTAAAAGAATCCCTGGCTTATTTTCATTTTTCATGAAATCCTACAAATATCAAAGGCTTTTGATACACAGAGTCCATATCATTTAAGTAGAGAAAGGGCTCTGAATCCAGAGACCACATGTGTCTGCATTAGCTCAGTTTATTGTTCACAGTATGCAGTGGTTGTCTGAGCAGATAGGTTTTCCAGTCATACTATTTGACATCATTACAGTTGAATATGCACCAGAATGCCATGTGGTGAGTACGTAATAAACCAGCCCATTATGTCTATAATCATTATGATTATGTGTGGATCCAGATCTCTGTTGTTGACATAAAAGGAGGTAAACAGTATAAATTATTGACTCATCAAATGGTTTCTTTTAATTTGTTGAGAAAGGAGAAGGTTATTTTTTGTGTGTGGTCTGTTTCACATGTGGAATCACAGTAATGAATATATAGAATATTTGTTGAATGGGAATAGCAGAATGTGAAATTAATCATACCCAAATGCACTACATAGACACTAAGGGTGAAAACATAAGTGTCACAACATATTAACCAAAGGTTCCCATCATACCAAAGGAATCACAGAATCATAGACTACAAGAGACTGGAAGGCACTTCTAGAAGTTATCTGGTCCAACCCCACTGCCCAAGTAGGGCCCTCTATAGTAGGTTGCCAGGGACCATGTCTGCACTGGTTTTGAATACCTCCAAGGATGGAGGCTCCACAGCCTCTCTGGGCAACTGTGCCAGTGTTTGGTCACCCTCCCAGCAAAGCTACTTTCTAGTTGGTCAGCCTCAGCATGTACTGGTCCCTGGGGTTGTTCCTCCCCAGGCACAGAGCTTTGCGCTTCCTCTTCCTAAAGTGCTTCATGTTCCGGTTATCCCATTTCTCCAGCCTGTTGAGGTCCCTCTGGATGGCAGCACAACCTTCTGGTGTATCAGCCACTCCTACCAGGTCTATGTCATCAGCAAAGTTGCTGAGGGTGCACTCTGCCCCATCATCCAGATCACGAATGAGGATGTTTAACCCAGTCTTCACCCCTGGGGTATACCACTAGTGACTAGCCTACAACTAGACTTCCTGCAAATGATCACCACCCTGTGGACAGGGCCATTCAGCCACTATTCAGTCCAACTCACTGCTCAGCCAGCCCATACTTCATCAGCTTCCCTATGAGGACCTTAAGTAAGTCAGTGTTGAAAGCCTTCCTGAAGTCTAGGTAGAAAATAATCACTGCTCTCTCCTCATCTACCAATCCAGTCATTTCACCATAGAAGTTTATCAAAGTTGGTCAAGGACATCTTCGCCTTGGCTACTCCTATGACTTTTTGATCCTTCATGTGCCCAGAACAATTTCCAGGATTAGCTGCTCCATCACCTCCCAAGGATTGAGGTGAGGCTGACTGATCTGGGCCCTTCTTCCTGCTCTTCATGAAGACACAAATGACTTTTCCTCCAGTCTTCAGGTACTTCTCCCAGTCGACATGATCATTTGAAGATAATTGAGAGTAACCTTACAATGACAGAAGTCAGCTACCCTTGCAGTTGTAGGTGCATCCCATTAGGGCCCATGGACTTCTCTGTCGCTTGGGTGAAGAAGTTGATTCCATCCAAGAACCTCCAGGATTGCCTATGCCCTGTTGTGTTGTCCCTTGTGTACCAATTGGGGTGGTTGAAGTTCCCCATGAGGACCTTCACAGCACAGTCAGAAGCAAAAATTGTCAAAAGGTGCATGGTGAGAGCCAAAGATTTTTTCACAGTGCTGTGGAAATTCACATCCTTACATGTTTTCAACTGAAATTTGACATAGCTGCCTGAGGTACAGCAGCTAGTGTATGGATTCATAGCATGTTTGAAACATTGTGAAACAGAAAAACACCCCAAATACTGAGTTCACTCACAATGGCATACTGTTTGTTTCATGCAGTTTTCTTTATATCTTATTTTGTTGTATTTTATTTTATTTTGGTATTTTTATAAAGACCATAATGTTTAAGGGAAACATTCTTGAAGGAAATACGATCAACAGAACCTATTCTTCTAGCCATAAACTGTGTTATCAGCCCCAGGCTAATGATCCAGGAGTGTTATTACTGTGGCCGAATACCACATCCATTTGTGAGATTCCCAGTACACCCCATTAGGTATGTGAGAAGTAAAGGGAGAGGGAGGTGCTGTGTAACATGTGGAACGAACGTTTGCTCTGCTCTGCTGGTTGTACGGGAAGTGCATGATCACAAAACACACACATCGCATCACCTCGTATATGGTTTTCTTCCTTGATGCATTTGTCCCTAATGGTACAGCTGCTCACCGCAGCTCCCATGCCAGAGGACTTGTATCTTTTTTGGCTCAGCTCCCAGTCCCAAACTAATGTGTTCATCCAGTCATTCACTTGTTTTTCACATTAACGGGAAGCAAAGGTGCAAGTGCTTTCACAAAACTATAAATGTTAAAGACTGTATTCACAAGTTCATCATTGTTCTTTTCAGCTCAATCTTCAGCTAGAGTTTTGCCTGAGAAGTTTTGCTTTTATTTACTTTTGAAGCATTCTTAACTCATTTTCCTAAAGAAGACATGAAAGATTCTGCATTAAAAAACAAAAAAAAAGCAAATTTGGTATCAAAGTAATTAAAATTAAAAATACATTAAGAAATATGGCAGAAGCAGTGCAATAAACAACAGGCCTAATCCACACCAATGTAGATTTATGTATCGCTACTGAAGTAAATGAAACTATGCTAGCTTAGGCCAGCACATCTGCTCAACTATTCATTTTAAAAAGTCATCTGGCTCTGTTATTTTTCAGCTCCAGTGAATTTAGCCAGCTGTTGATATAGTTTGATGATGAGATTTTAAAACGTTCTACAGGAGTCTTCGAAGGCACTACAGAAGTGTGGTGGTCATTTATGATGGTTAATTGTATTTCAGCAGCTCTTAGAATATCCAGGCTCCTGTTGTCTGAGCTCTGGCCTAATAAATAAAAGATAATCCCTCTACTGTTAAACTTCCGGTTTCACCCTGACCAATACTAGCAAGTTGAAAAGGTTTAGTTCTTGATTATTCGTGATATTATTGAGACCTATGCACACAATTTAAAGCATGTTCTGTTGACTTTACTAAGTGCTAAGCATGGCACTTAAAGCTAAAAGACCATCTATGTGCTGACCCCAGTATGAATGCTTTTCTTCATTAACACCTACAAAAAGTCATCATAGAACAAATTTATATGGCTAGAGATTGAAGCAAACAAAAGGATGAGGAAAAACAGTAGTCAATTGCCCATACCTCACAGGTGATTAAGCAAATGAGTTAAAATTCAGGTAAATAAACCAGAATAATCTAAATATCTGGTTTGCATTGGTATGGTGACACATTGATATATTGAGATGTGATGGCTTCTTTATCAGGAAAGCAGCTAGTGGTGTTCAAAGCTCGTAACGGGGTTTAGAAAATGATTTAGAGATTTTTAGTACCAATATTGTATGATCTACAAAATGAAACCATTCTATGATAGGATATGGTCCAGGGAAGAGAAAAGGATGTAGGGGGAGAAAAAACAGGTACATGAGAAGAGTTCATCAATAAAGTGGCCATGCCCTGAATGCATGTGTGCACTTCATCACCTTAAAAAAGTTCTGCAGTTATCCGAGTCTCTTTGACACCTCCTCTTAGCTTTCCTAGGACATCATTACATTTTGAAACAAAAGCATCCATGCCCCGCTGAGCATGGCGAAAAGATTATTAGTTGAAATTATTTATTTCAGTCATATTACTGTCTTCATTCCTCTTGGATTTCCTTGTCCATCAGATGGTAATAAATAGACCCACTGCTCAGCCGTGACTGCTCAGGGCAGCATGGGCATTCCCAGGAATGCTGTACAGGCAGAAAGAAATACTTACTTGAACTTGGCAAGAAATCACTCAGGCACCAGTTTTGAAGCGCATGGGCATGGAAAGGCTTGGAGCAAACAAAGCTCCTAACCCATCTGTTTTTTGCCCAAGAATTACAGTTGTTCTTTTCCTGCAGATGCTGGGACTGAGTACTCCACATGCTCTGAAGGTGCTTCACAACTCTAAAATAGGAAAGGCACAATAGTCCATGGAAAATTCTCCCACCTTTTCCAGCTGAATACAAAGAACTCTTATTGCTGTGACTTTTGAGGCTGAATGGTTAACTGCCTCTCTTAAATGCCTTTGACAATCCTACCATGTTTCCACTTCAGTTAACCTCAAAGTTGATTTCCAAAGAAGAGGGAAGTATTTGCTATAAATACTAAACCAACTGAAATTCCTCACTTTGCAAATGGTTTCAGAGCCAAATAAGGGCTGCCTGGAGACAAGCCTGATTCTCACCTTTCTGTGTCAGGTTATTTCTTCCTGGGCAAGAAAGGTTGCTGTGAAAGGGAACAGCTTTAATATTTTTCAGTGATTTGGACATGAGGAGGAAGATGCAGAAAGAAAGAGATGGCAGCGGGGTGTTAAAGCTACGTTAAAGGGCACAAGAAGCTTGACCAGCTTGCAGAATTAACTGCTAAACTGAATGCCAAGACTGTGATTTTAGTATCTCAGGCTAAGGGGTGTATTATTAACAGAAATGGTCTCTCTTAAGAATCTAGATGAGGAATCTTATGTGTAGGAAAGTTTAGGAAAACTACACTAATTGTAACTGCCCTTGCTGAGCAGCCCCTGGGGTCCCATGAAGTCTTTGCAGCAGTGGTCTATAAGTGACTACAGCCACCTCTTCATGAAAGTACAACAACTGACAAAAGGAAATTGCATCATCCAGCCTTTCTTCTTCTTTGTCAAGAAAAGAGGAAGTCTCACTGTAGCAATATTAATGGCAGCAGGATTAATTCAAGGAAGTTTAGCAATGTTTCTTTAAAAATGGGTCATTTAGCAGAGAAACTGTAAGGAGCTGAACACTGACTGTTTGACAACCTGACCTTGTATTCCTGACTCAGACATGAGCAGGGTAAGGACCAGCCTCTATAGAGCACCAAAAAAGCAGCAAGATTGTGAAGAGAACAACGAAGTAAAGAAGCGCTACCAGGAACTGTAAATTTCCCTTTCCTGACAATGTTCGGTGCTCTCTCCAATCTCTCCCCCCCCTCCCAGTGAGATTCCTTCATGCTTGGGATGTCCAGGCTCTTAAGAGTTGATTTGGTTTTGGCAGGTGTGAAAAAGTGGTTATTGTTGGTGAATATTGAAAATATCTCTAAAAGTTTCCATGGTTAATTGACTGTCAGAAAGCCACATTCAGGAATGGCTATTATATAAATACATGCTGATCTTTGTGGCCACTGTTGGGGAAGAAATTCCATATGCCATGATAGGAAATATAAGACCTTTTCACGATCACTTAACCCCTGAGTCAAAGAGATTTAGGATCAATAACTGAGCCTTAGGGTGTTCTGCAGAGCAGTGAATGAAAGATGGGTCCATTCATATTAATTAAGGGAATAGGATTCATTGATATTCATGACAATTAGAGGTAAAAATTATTTTCTCAGGTCCTCTTAGACCTTCTTAGGTCAATTGTTCTTTTTTTTCCCTTTATCTTTTCCATATTGCAACAGTTCTCCTCACAGCTTGCCCTATAGTTTTGGAAATCCTGCTCTTATTTATCCCTATTTATCCCCTAAAGGAAGGTAGAAGAGTTAATATCTTTCCAGTTAAAACCCTGTACTTGACTTGAATCTCAGGGCACTGCAGAACCATTTCCTGTGATTGCAACAGAGAGAGATAAAATTCCACACTGGTGGGAATAAACAGAAATTAGATCAAAGATTTACAGACAATTAAGGGTCCTAACCCAAAATGTACTTTGCTGCTAACATTTTTGCTTCGATCTATTTTTTCTTTTGAGGGCAAACAGAGCAGTGCTCCATACAGGAAGCCAAATTTGCCTGTTAAAAAAAAACAATCCAAATTCAAAGCGTAACAAGAGCTGATCCGCATTTGCATGCACTGCAATTCCCCATGCAGATTTGTACAACCCCGCAAGCAGAGGGCTCAGTAGGTGCCTAGCTGGCGATCTGTAAGCGCGCTTCCTCAGCTGACACATGCAGGACTAGCAAAGTGGACGGAATTAGGGGATTTGGGATGTGCTCTTCTGCTGTGAAGCAGGTTTAGCATGTAGTTTTGGTCTGGGAGCAGGACAGAATCAGCGAGCAGAGGAAGCAATGCAGAGCAAGCCCCGGCGCACCGTCGGGGCTCTGGCGCGGCTGCTGAGCTCTCCCGGGGGGCTGCCGAGGGCTCCTGCCCTCCACCAGGAGCATGAGGTTGAGCAGGAGCCTCCATCTCCCGGGCTATAAGAGCCACGCGAGGCCTGAAGTGGGGCTGCCACCAGCTGGAGCTGCCTCCCTGGAAGCAGGTACGTGCCCGCGCCCTCCGCATTTGGAAGGACTTGCGGCGGGGTGCAGGGGCTGAGCACCGACAGGGGACGGCTCGGTGCCTGTTCCTGCGGCCGCAGGGTGGAGCCCGGCTCAGCTCAGGGCTGCAACCCGGGCACTCCCCGCGTCCCCTGCCAGCCGCCGCCGCAGCTGCTGCGAGCGGCAGTGAGGCTCCAGCACCCGCTCGGTGCGGCTCCCCGGGCGGCGGCTGCCCGGGGCCGGTCTGACCGAGCCTTCTGCTGCCTTTTAGTAGTCGGCACAAATCGCCTCCCTCCTGCCCCCCGCGGCGAGGAGGGCCACCCCCGCGGAGCCCTCCCTCTTTCCTCCTTTCCTCCCTTCGCCCGCCCTCCTCCCGTAGCTGCACACCCCGAGGAAGGGCTTGTTTTCCTGCCCGGATGATGAATTTCTCCGCAAGGTCATCCCTGCCCGCGGCGGCGGCGTGCCCGCGGTTCCCCGGGCGCTGCCGCGGAGGTAAGGAGCGAGGGGGAGGTGGTTGGGTCGTGAGAACCTCCCCGCACACACACACTCGCACAGCAAGTTTATTTGGCGCCGGGGAGGAGCGCGGTGGGTGCGCGGACAGGTGCCCAGGGCACGGTGGGGCGGGGGTCGGCCTCGCCTTACCGGTCTTGCAGGGTGTGCTGGGTCGGGCCCGCTCCGCAGCGGTGTGGGTGGCGGCCGCCCCGCCGAGCGGGCACCCGGGGCTGGAGGCGGCCGGGCCGGGTCAGCCCCGAGGAGGCCTCTCTAATCCTCTTTACCGGCGCTTGGAAGCGGGTTTGCCTCCCGAGTGTCCAAGAGCGCGGAAAACTGAAGGTAGTGATTGTAACAGTAATTGTAATAAGGTGCCCCACCGGGTCGGGGGGGCTGCGGCCGTCCGGGCTGGGGGGATGCGCGGCGCGGTCGCCACGGCAACGTGTCGGCGGCCGCGGTGCCGCAGCGCGGAAGGTGCCCCGGAGGCCCCCCCGCCGCGGGGGTCTCGGAGAAGGGGTCTCCCCTGGGGCCCGCCCCACGACCTCTGGGGGAGAAGCCGGGCGGGGGCAGACGTGCGAGTGCACCGATGTGCCCCCGGACCGGGGTGCGGAAACCCGGGGCTCTCGGGGGTGCTGCGCTGAGAGTCGGACCGTGGCCCGCTCGGCGTGCGAGCCGGGATGTTGCAGTCGAGTAACTACGTGCCCGGTGATGCTCGCCCGTGTCAGACCTGCACTGCTGGTTGGCTAGACGAGGGGCGCGGAGCAACCTGGCTTGGGGCGGTAGGGCCCGTCACAAAACCCCGGTGGGCCTTGTCTTTTTCCTGCTGAAGTTGGTGACAAAACTACGGATGATATTGCCAGCTCCCACTCTGTGACTCGTGTTATCCACACTGAACCTGCTTTTTGTGCCCCCCAGAGGCCTGGGCTCCATTAATACTCATTTCCTTCACCCTTCTTTTTCTCTTGGGAGAAGATAACAATGCTGCTGGTGGATTTATTAGAGTCATAAGGAATTATTATAATCCCGTAGTTTAACCTCTTCCATAGTATAAAGCCTAGACTATTCCCCAGTGAGTCCAGAGTGTGGCCCACAGGCTCTTCAAACAGTTTTGTTTTAATGAGTCCCAACGATGGGGAATTGACTACATTCCTGGGTAATTGGCTCCGATTGTTAATCTCGCTGTTAAATGTTGGCATCTTTTTTCCTTTTTGAACTTTTCTGACTTCATCTTCTAGCTACTGGATCTTGTAATGTCTTTGTCAGATTAAACAGCTATCTAGTTTCAGATCGTCTTTCTCTGCTCAAGTATTTAAAGGCAGTAATTAAATAGCCACTTAACTTTGTCTCTGAGATAAATAGACTGGGTTCCTTTGGTCTCTCCCTGGAATGCCAATGCATTCCCCAGGAGAAACCTAGAGTTCTGCTGCTCTTTTCCAAGCCCCCACTGTTGTCCTCACTGGCCACCGACGCTGCACAGTGGATTCCAGGAAGGCTCTTGTTAATGTCACGTGCGGAGATAATAACCTCGTGTTCAGTATTCCCCTGTCTATTCACCCAGTGGTACAAACTTTTCTTTCCCACGGCTACACGGTGGGAACTGATGTTCTGTTAGTTACATGCAGTGATCCCTCTGGTTCTTTACAAGCCGGGGTTTTCTCACATGCTGGCTGCCTGTCCTGAAAGGGGCATTTAAATTAAATGCTTACTGTTATAATGCTATATTATAATTAAATGCTATATGTTTAACTTTGGATGTGCCTATCTCAAATGGATTTTTCCCTCCTCCTCCTATCACTTCACTTCCAGAGAGTCTGCAGCTCAGGAATGACAATAGAGCTCTGGTGTTTCTCCCTCTAGAAGTCAGCTGAGTTTTTTCCTGGGACCACTGTGCTTAGAAACGTCTTCCTCCTTCTCGGTAGCATTCTCTCCAGATGACCTTAAAGTCATTTGAAGTTTACTGGGGAGTAAGTTATACTGAGTAATGTACAAACTGCAAACTGAAAGTGCGTGTTAGAGTGAATTGGTTTTGTAACTGCTTTCATCCTGCTGTGCCTCCAAGTGCTGGTGAGAAAGACATTTGCTTTCCTGTCTTACAGAACTGCAAATCCAACTGATGAGTATGATGTCTAGGCTGATACATATATTGTCATTATGCTGAGATTATTTAACTTGAATTTTGTGAGCTTTACTTACTCTGGAGTACGCTTAAGCCTGAATTTATAGCTCTTTAGAAAGCACAGTGTTTGAGAGTAAGGGCCAGAGGTGGGTGATTTGGGCAGATATTATCGAGTTTTCCAGTAGCATGTAGCAGCTCAAAGGGGACTGAAAAGATGAGATTTCAGTAGTCTGAAGACACTCGCTGTGGGAGATGGTACAAAATAATAAAGTCCTTGGAAGTGGGTACTATTTTTTTGTTAGGTTGTTGGGATTTGGTTGGTTTGGAACATTTTTTGGGGGTGGGAGGTTGTAACCACCGTGACTTACCCTGTCTATGACCTTAATGCACATTGAGGGAGAGTGATGTAAGACAGGTCCAAAAATCAAAGACCTCCCCTGTACGTGCAGACCATTTCATGAAGTAAGTGGAGTGATGATCCTTGTGTATAAGATTTATTTGCATGAATGAAGACAGCTGGTTCCAGCCTTTAGAATGACCTAATTGTCTTCAAAGTGTTAAGAAGTACATTCTGATTGTGTAATAACTGAAGTGTCAGGACAGTGAGCTTTTCTGAAATTTCACAAGGATTTTCTTGTTTTCTTTTCAAGGCCCTGAAAATGTGTATGCAAAAGATTGCAGTAATTACAGACAGTAATGGGCTAAGTATAAACAGTGGTGAAAAAGCAGTGGTGCCTTAAAAGGTACTAAAATCATTACTGAGCTCAAATATCTGATCTGATTGAACAGAGTAACCCTGCGAGCTCTAGAATTATGGTGAATGTTCTATAGGCTGGTGTCAACATCTTGGGAATTGTTATTTATATAATTGTATATTACCCCACTGCCCCCTCCCCCCAACATGAAATTTTATTACCTGGAAGGTATCTTTCCTACTTCCATTCAAACTGAGCTTTTCCGCCCCAAAATGGGCTCATCTCTCTGGGTTTTTTTTTTCCCCTCAACATGTGCTTTCCTTTCTCAAGGTTGCATGTTCTCTTCAACTACTTTTGCAATCAGAAGAGCAAGCATATGTTTCCATAGGGTGACTGATCCCAAAACTTACATATTTTGAGTCATAATGCCAATTCATAGTCAGCCCAGCATTAAGAACAGTGGCTGTTAGTTAATCTTACAAGGCCAGGAGAGACAGAAGGTAGAATTTTTGGGTCTCAAACTTAGTGTCATATGAAGACTATACAGCGAGTGCCAGGTTAGAGTTAGGCAGATTTCATTAGCACAGTATGTTGGCAGTAGTAAATTTGTCAGATTTAGATTCTACAACTGTTACTGCCACCTTTATTTTTAACATCAATTCCCTCCTTCAGATGCAACTAAAGCTAAGGAGAACCTGATTATATTAATAACATCCTGCCTCCGATTTGTTTGTGCGATCGTGACTGATGTAGGAGTAAAAGCAAGCTGCGTGTAGTCTTACAGCTACAAACAGAGCAAAATGATATACCTTGTACTACTGTGTTTCTAGCACTGCATCATTTTGTAATTTACAACTCCCACATTAAAAGCAGAGGTGTGATATAGGCTGAACCTGTTGCCTTTGCGGATTTAAGAGCAATCCTGGATTAAGAGCTGATATTATCTGAGGGCATGTAATGACTTTGTAGCTGATAAAACTTTCATACCTGCCCTACAGGGTTATGAACTGGTTCTATTTGTGCAAAATTCTTTAAAATCAGTTGCATTGTTACTGGCAGTACTCTGATATTATTATGGAATATGAGAAATATAACAAGTCACCCAGGATTGTTTCTGTATTAACCTTAGGTACAAACTGGTTGCCTAATTGTAAGCCTTGATACTATGTGGCAAGATGTCTAAACTAATCCCCTATTTGGACTTATATGTTGGATCATTTAGGTAAATATCACCCTCTTGAGAGTCAGAACAAAACAAAGACTGATAATATTTATTGGGTAAAAACAAATTCTGGGTATGTTCTCAATGAAATTAAATTGCCTTCCAGTAGGAAAAGCTTTTGAGTGAGATCTGAACACAGTTTAAGTCTGCAAATAGCAAAACTATATAAAGGGGCTAGATATGTCTGTTTTATTATACGTGGACTTTGAACTCAGTTCTATAGAAACAAAGACTTGTGCTGATTAAAAATTCAATCACAGATGATCAGTTGCTTAGTAAAGCTGATCGATTTTGTTTCTTTGAGTTGATGGCTCAGAGTTTGTGTTTGTAAATTGGCAGCAGATCCAAAAGGGCAGAGATGTCTGCACACTGAGTAAATGGGAATAAAACCACACCACCAACACTTGCAACTTCATGCAGGATGCGGGAAAGAGAGGTGAAGGAAAAGGTGGACACCAAAGGAGTAACAATTAGGAGCCAGTGTAATGGCATTTTATCCCACTCTGTCAGCAGTGGACACATGCACTTGAGGAAAACAAGTAGGGAGAAGATTGGTAACAATCAGAAATATTATAGTGAATTGCTGTAAAAGCTTCTATCAGGGTGCTACAGGCATGTCCACAGAGGACAGCTTGAATTCCCCTTTTTTCCCCACACATCCTTAACTCTATGATCCTGTGTTACAAAACTTAGTGGCAGGTATGGAAGCTGTTACCACAGCCAACACCAAACAGACATCCAGGGACATCCTGTTGTTTTGGTTTTGGGGGTTTTTTTAATGATCCAGGAACAAGAGTCAGTATCTATTGAATCTGTGCCTGTAGCAGTTAGCAACGCCCATTACTTTCTTTTAACTATATTTATTATACATTAGTAAAACATGGTAATAACAGTTGGGTTTGTTCACTTCCTTGCCTGCTTTCCTCCCTCTGAAAGTAGTTCTCTTAGAAGGACAAAGAGAAGCTAATCAAGGGGGACACGATCAGACACCCCAATACTTTGTTGGATTATTAGTATCTGTACGGTTAGCATCTTTACACACTGTTAGTACCTGTATCCAACATAGTAGAGACTGGCTCTGAGCTGAGAGTCAAAGATTGTGTCACTTGCCAAATTGTAACAAGTAATTTTCTAAGTGAAGTTACATCGCTGTTGTCTAGGTTTGGAGATGAAAATAGTTTGCTGAGGGAGTGCATTAGGAGGTATTTCTCATTTCCTCTCTCAGGCAACTCTCACAGTCACTAGTAAGGAAATAAATTCAACTGTGGTAAAATAGATATGAAGGACATTGCTAGACAGGTGAACTTCGGATCCAAGAAGCAGCAGTATTGTGAAGTTTAAAATCATTCATACTGTCTATGGATGGTTACATTGTAATAATGTACACACTCTCATTTGGTGCGCCTATACATTAACGCACACACATGGGCGGGAAATAGCAGTGTTTCCTGAAGGGTTGGTAGTCTAGCAAAGTCTGGCAAGAGCTAACAAAGCTACCCCAGTAGTTCAGTTAGCTACAACTATATATTTTACTAGTGTAGGAGAAGTTGCCTGAGAAGAATCTGTATCATCTGAAAAAGCAATATAGCAATGGCAGGCAGAAAGTAGTGACCAACATTCAGATTCGGAAAGGCAGATCTTATTATTTGTCCTTTTTCTTTCTGACCTTTTTTTCTGCTAAATGGACCAGGTGTTTCTAAAAATCTGGAAAAGTAATCAATGTTTGCTTGAGTTCTCTGTTACACCTGTGTCTTGAGAGTCTGCTCTAGCTCAATGATAGTAATTAATGTCATTAGCTCTTCACAATCATCATGCAATTACCACCACTTAGTGTTTTGTCCTGTAGAACAGGATGGCTTTCCATATGCTTATGTCATTTTCTTTTTCCTTGGGGGAATACTGATTGCTGTGATTGGGACCACAGATTGTATTCTAGTGGTGGAATTCTCTTTCCCAGTGACGCTAATGTGCAAAAAAAGCTTAGTTTTCAAAAGGGAAGTAAAAAATAAAAGGCAAAATGAAACAAGATGCTGTGTAATTATTTTACTGCTCTTCATACAAAAAGACAACACATTCAAATAGAGCATGTGAATACTATGATACATTATGACTAATCTTAAAAGAATACTATAAAAAGCAATGGCTTCTCAATAATGACAGTGGAGTCTGAAGATTTAATTCAGAAATTTTCCTGTGGCTCCAGGTCCCTTTTCACATGCAAGACTAGACCTGCTGCTCCATGGAAACATCACTAGAAATCTGAGAAAGCCAGTCAAGGTTTTGATGGAAACAGTGGGAATTTCCAACATGGGATAATAAAGGATCTGATGTTACCTTAACTTTGCATAAACAGGAGTCAATTCATTAATGCTTGGGCAAAACAAATAAAAATAGTTATGTGGTTGGGCATAGGTTTCAGATGGATGGATTTTTCCTTTTCTGAGCAGAACAGAAAAGGAAAAGAACAGTAGACTGGTTACTAATCTGATTTTACATGGTCTTGGGAAGAGATGAGTGTTCGTGTTGATAGAGGGTAGTGTTGGAGTGTGGTTTCTCTGGTATGAGGGAAACATGGTCTTTGTCAGCTTAGGGGTGAACAGAGTCCCTTAATGTAAAGCCAAACTGACTGAAAGTGATTTTTCTACTCTTGGGCAGTCATTTTTCCATAGTAAAGAAACTTTAAAACATTTTGAAGTCCAAGAGCTGGTACTTTGTCTCTGGTGGGTTGCTGGTGTAATCTTAGTCTAAAAAGTAGTGTCTAGGCTGAGTGCCCAGGAAATGGTCCCTCCCTTTCTGTAGGGCCTCTGACTGGGAGTATTTCTAAAAGCAGGGTCAAAGAGCAGAGTAAATCTGGAAAGTCAGTGTAATGAACTAGATAGAAAATCTAGCAAAGATGATGATCGGACAGGTCACTGTTGCATTTTAGCAAATTTCCTCTTTCTTAGACTACTGGAGCTACAGTTCAGAGCAGCTTTTAGATGACCTTGGGCACTGGAGAATGAGCCAGGTATCACCAGGTCCGAACTTCAGAAAGGAGAGGTGTAAAAGTCCTATAAATCTTCCCAGCTCAGCTCTCATAGAAGCAGTCTGACTGTTGAGTTAGCTAGTCCTTAGGCTAGAAAATGCTGAAGGATAATCAGCCCTTAGTATTTAAAGGGTCACCATCACTAATGTCACTCTCCTTCCTCTGAAGCATCAGTTTCACTTAAGTTGAAACTTAACACAATTGAAATGCTTAGCTTTAGAGATGAGTCATTAGGAAAATGATAAAATATAAGCATGCTGGGGGGTGTAGGTAGAAGTAACATGATAAACTATTTGTCAGAAAGATGATACTCTGAGAAGAGCTGTATGAAAACAAGATGACAGAATTATTCCACCCCAAAAGGCTGGTGTTTCACAAGTGCTGAACTTTTTATAACACTGCATCACACTATGGCATCTCCATATTTATTAAAAGAAAATGTTAGTCCTCCCCTTGAGGTTAATAATTAGGGAGTAGCTGCTAAAAGCTGGTAAACAGGCTATGAAGGTCTGCATAGGTTTATAGGAACCCAGATTTCTGCCCAAGCTAAGCAGTAGCCTTGCAACATCCACTTTTTCAGTACTTGGAAAAATAATGTGCCCATTTCCATCCAGTTTGTGGGGACAGGTATCCCAATTACAAATGCAGCTGTGGTAACACTTGACAACTATTAGTTGCAGCACCAAAGGCATTTTCACAGAAAGGGTGATATTTTGAAGGCTCATCCCAGCCCATGGTATGGCAGAATAAAGTGACCAGGCTTTTGGGCCCCTGCCTGCTCTCTAGTCCTTCAAATAAACCTGTTCATGCCATAAGCGTAAGCACTACTAATTGCAAATATGCTTTCACCTACATCAGCCTAGGGCTGAATAGACTTGGAAGAACCACGTGAAGTCACTGGTGTGCAGGTAACTTCACCTGCATGTGGTGACTTCAGGTTAGGACTGTGCAGAATTTCTGCTGTTTGTCTCATGCCTGACATAGGGTTCATGGGGCTAAATTCAGCCTGCGGTTTTGGCCATGTGCTAATGATGCTAGAAATGCATAAGGGTGCACTGCAGACTATGACTGAGGAATCAAAGCTGTTCATTAATTTCCTGAGAAATCAAGCAAAGCTCTATCAGGAGGTGCAGAGAAAAGTTTAAGAAATTAGTACTACAGAAAGATGAATTTCATTAATTTAGCTCCTTGTGCTTTTGGCACTTAGGAATTAGTCCAGCCTTTATTGATTGTTTAAGGCTTGATTAGCTTGATGCCTAAGAAATGGAAGGGACAAGCAGTTTCATCCTGCATATAGCAGGCATAGAAATTAACAGAGAAATGGTCTTCCCTTTGGTGAGGAGAGGCGTCTTTACCTCCCGTCTGGGTTCAGTGAACACGTCAAATTAAAGAGAACAATTCAAACCTCAAGTCATAGGGCTGCTTTACACTACCCACAGTGCAATAAAAGCAGATAATATCCTATCATAAAGCCTGGAAGACTTCCTACAGAAATACTCTTGTATTAAATGGTCTGCTTTGTGAGTTGCTTCCAGCTGGACCGTGCTTGGCCGTTATCATAGAAACATGTGTGTTTGATACTGGGAAATAGCAGAACAGTATTAATCTAGTTCAGAAGATGCTCTTAATATGAAGAGCCTCAGGGGAATATTGCTTGGAAAATGTATTTTCATACTAAAATGACCTATTTTAGAATACCGATTTTCCATGCTGGAGGAGTCAGGAAGGTGGCAGGAGGCTTGCCAAAGAGATGGACAATGAGCACACTTGCTCCCTGACAAGAAGATGAGTAAAATGAATGTATTAATAAGATAGCAGAAGGGATTTCTTTTCAGCTGGGTTCCTGTATGGAGGTTATTTGTATGTGTCTGCTATATCCAAACCAATGTGCCTGCAGGAATGTGAGCAGACGTTGCTATCAGCAGCCAACCCAAACACGCAGATGACATGTAGAGAGCCTACACAATATCTGTTTGAGCTGCTCCTCAAGGAGCTTTAGAGGAAAATAAAGTAAAAGGAGGACAAAGTTAATAATACTTTTGTTAAGTATCTACCAAGAAAGCAAGCTTCAATTACATTACACTTCTAATACTATAATCGCAAGTAGTGAGCTGTGTAACAAGTGGTTTTGCTGTTACTCATCAGTTCCATCTGTACGGATGCTCCAAGACAACCCATGTGTTGTTGCTTCTCCAGCAGCAGGGCCAGACTTCAAGTGACTAATGAATCCTTCCTACTCAGCCTCAGTTTGTCTTGTATTTTTGTCTGTTGAAACCTTTCTTCTTTTTCAGTGTGATTTATAATTGAACTTCAGCAATCAAATTAATCTTTAACCCCCGTATGAGTTCAACTGGTGGCAATCAAAGCCACACCTCTTATTGTAAAATCACATCAGAGTCAGTAGCTAACATGCTGCTTAGAAAAAAAACCACCTTATTTGGGTGGGTTAAATTTGACCCCACAGTTAAAGGCTGTAATTTCTTTGACGCAAACCCCATTAATGGAGTTGCTGTAGCTTATGTGAGGTATAAATTTGGCCTTTTACCAGAGGTATCTAGCTGAAGATATTGAATTGGTATGAAATTATTCCAAACACCATAGTTGCCATTCTGACATGAAGCCAAACAACATCATCCTTTCAGTCATTGTATCTTAGGCAGCTGATTCAGAGTGAATTCAGGGCAGATGAGGTAGAGAGGAATGTACAGAATATTTAGCTGTAGTACTTCAGCCAGCAGCATGCCCTTTGAAATCCTTGTCCTCTACAGTCTTTAGTGATGGTCCTGAAATACTCCTGGCTGTGTTGCCACCCTAAACAGTGGATGATGATAATGAACTCCCAAGAGTTAAAATTGTGATTGTACCAGGACTTTTGCAAATCTAAAACCTGTCTGCATCGTGCTTTGTGTAGGTGCAGTGTGCTGTGCATAAGGTTTCAAGCCTGAAGTTTTCTATGCAATGGTTTGTTGCAGTAGCTTCCTATCATTGGATTTAAGAAAGACCAGAGTGGTAGAAAATAATGCAGAGAAAACAATGAATAGGTCTTGTTGTGACCTTTTCGGTTCTGTCTGGTTGCAGAAAGGTGTTTTCTGGTCACTTTTATGAAGTCTTCCTGATGCTGCTTTGAACCACTTTTTCTGAGTGGTTAATGATTCAGCTTCTCAAATCTGGACTGGAAACAGAAGTGTAATAGTACCTGTTTTCTAGCAGGTGGCTTTTTCTAAGCTTTTGCACAGTGGAGTTAAAGACACAGTTAAATGACTTTTGGGTTGGACCCAGTAGCTTAGTTTTAGAAAGCACTTTTAAGAAGAAATACACATGAAAATATATATTACCTTGAATTAATGCTGTAGTCTTCCATCTCTCCATCCCTCTCTTGAAGGCTGACTGTGTATTGCACGTGGAATTTCATCCGTGGGCTCCTGAACTGAGCTCCATGACCAGAATTTAACTGGCATAAGTCTCCTGTAGTCACCTAGTCTTGATTTGAAATTGTTTGCTGCTGACTGTTGAAATGGTTAATCAGACATAGGCACTTAATGACTAATTCTGACTTTCTTGAGAGAAGGTTTCCTGTTTGTGACTGAAAAGAGCACAGTCTTTGGGAAAACGGGTTTTCTCTTTTGAACATGTACATTTTTCTAGTTAAATCTATTTGCTTTCTTTTTTTTTTGCTCCTTATGTCCCTATACAGAAAAATACTTTCTGTATGGCCAGACAGCAGCTTTTTTAATAGCATTTGCTGTTAGTCACCCATTGAAGAAAGAGACCTAACCGATAACAGGGAAAAAAATCAGGAAATCGGAAAAAATATCCATCAGAAGCTTAGAAAGACAGAGCAATGCTTGTGACATTCAAGCTGAGCATGGAGCATGAGGTAGCAAGAGGTATGAACATGGTCACCATCAGATATTTAAGCAGAATTAAAACCGCCTTTCAGAGTGATGCTGTACCATGGTGCAAAACGTGATTTAAAACTGTCCATTTCTTATGAACAGTTTCCTGGCCTTAAGCTGTATGAAGCTGTGAAATGGTCTGGCAAGGAGCATGGAGTAGGAGACAGATGGAGAATCAGTGCTGGAGGAGTGTACAAGCCTACTTCCACAAGGCAGAGAGCCAACAGATTTCTGTATCACATGGACCAAGAAACTTACTTTTCCCTGCACATCCTCTTTTCTCTGAGAGAGCAGCTCTCCCCTTCACCTCTCGCCTCCTCCTGCCTTTTTGCCCAGCCGGAATTCTTTCAGCAGTTGTGGAGATAGGTCAGCCTCATAAATGGAATAAAGTTGTTGATTTCATGTGGGAGAAGGCTGGTGTTCCCAGGATCAGCATTTCACCTCATGCTCCAATTTTCTGGGAAAAACTTAGGACTGAGGCACACTAACCTTGAAATTCAACAGCTGAGCAACACCATCTAGATACCACCCAGAGAGACGATCAGGGGGAGGCTAATGAATTTCCAGGGGTTGTGGCTTTTCCCTTAAAAGAAAGGGCACAGCCTGAGCACACTATGGGGAAAGAACATGTTTTCTGTCCTCCTGGAAAGGAAAAGGGTGAGAGTTTTGAGGTGGTGATGGGGGATTTTCCAGGCCATCTGCAGTGCTAACGAAACATCTGTCTCTTTCAAACCACCTCCCGTAGCAGTTTGCATTTGCAAAAATGTTTTTCTCCTGTTGGCTTGGAGTAGAACAAACCAAACAGTTTTCCTGTGTCTGCCTACGCTTGTGGTTTAGAGTTGTTAATAAATGGATGAGGGAGCAGCGTGAGCAGAGCTGAGGTGGTGAGGATCAAGCTGTAGTAATTACCTGGACTGTGCTGATCAGCACCTGAGCAGGGATGAAGGGGAAGATACAGGTTCCTCACCTGTGTTTCCTGGAGTGGGGCCTGAGTTACTGATAATATGGTTATACGAGGAACACCCAGTAAATTGCTTTTGGTGCCCTAGCTCTTTAGCCTCTAGGACTCACTAGATCTTCTGACCCAGTCTCCTTCTTTGTCCAGATACTTCTTTCATTCATTCTCTGTCTACTCTGAGTTCACTTGCTGAAGCACGCAGGCTACAGGCTTACAGGACGGGCCATTCAGACCCAATTGCCAGTCTTTCTCTTTGCAGCAGCTTACGTAAGAAGGAAAAAACATAATAGAGTTGCTTGCTCAGTATCTCATTGCCTGCTGCCCTGTTCACACTGGACATTCTCTGTTGTCAAACGTTCATACCCCATCCAATCCCATGCCATGCTTGAGCTTTCTGAAGGGCAAAAGCATTAACAAAGCCTTTTCCAAAAGTGCTTACCACCCCTGTATGAACACTTACAGATCTGCAGTGGTTGCAAGTACTCGTCTTGGGTAGATGGCCTTCCTGGGTAAGTACCGTCCTTTGCTTGTTCAGCTTTTAGGTGGTGCTTTTGGGGTTTTGTGGTTTTGGGTTGTTAGGGTACGTTTTAATTCACAAATGCCGGCGGCAGCATCTTCTGCGCACTTGTTTTGTTTTCTGGCTTGTGCTTCAACAGAGGTCCCAGCCTGCTTCACCTCTATAGATTCAGCACTTGCTGTATGGCAGTAATCCAGCAACAATTTATGTATTTCTTGTTAATGTTTCAGAGGTGGATCTCTAAAGCCAGATTCCTATGCTCGTGATTGCAAAGAGATTTTGGTAGTAGATGATAAGTAGGAGAAGGGTGTTCTGTAGTTAAATCACTGCCATTAGACACTGACGACTACATAGCTTTCTCTCTGACCTTCAGCTGTGTTAGCTTCTAAGGAAGAGGCAGGAGAAGTTCGGTTCGTATCTCTGCTCTGTACCCTGCCTGTGTGAGCTGTGAATGTCTAATGTCGCTATGCTCACATGTAGCATCCAGTGAAATAACAGAATATGTTAGGGTCTTCTGGCATTTCTTGGATAAAAACAGGAACTATTTTCAAAATAGTGAGCAACTTTGCCTGCCACTTGCTTTACTGGTATTCCCGATTATTCAGCACTTTTGAGAAAATCAGACTTCTTTGATTTCAGCACTTAGCTTTAATCACCCAGGTTAGGCTACATGACTATGTTAGAATATATAAAATTTTATGTGCTTGTTTATGCCTGTCTGCAATCATATATGTATGCAGATTTTGTAGTAATAAAAATTGTATCTATAAATAGGATGTCAATAAAAGTAAATTGTGGTAGGAAGCCTACCATGCACCCACAGCTGTCAGATGACTGTTTGAAGTATCTAGTGCTTATCTTCATGAAGTTCCTGTCTGGAAATAAACCATCTTTTTCTGGATTTTCATACTGGTTCTAAGGTTGCCATGTGTTTTCTCACTCCTTCAAATATGCCTCTGTGCATGAGGCATCTATGTTCAATGCGAGTCCAGTAATTAAGCCTTAAGCTGTGAGTGATCCTTTTTCATGCCCTGCCAGCTTCCACTCCAGCTGACTTAGAAACAATGACAAAGCTATCGCACAGCCCCACTCACTCACAGCTGTGGTCTAGCAAGGTACAGCCTGACCTCAGCTTACTTGTAAGATTTGCAGGGTAAATATGCTGGCAGCTTGAGCAAGGGGAACTGAAACTGCTCCAAAGAGGAGTAAATGGAACACAGCCTGGTGCAAGGAGCTGGGCTTTAGGTGATAAACTCAGTAATTGCTTGGGGCTGCCAAGTGGTTTAAGTTTTTGAATGCTTGGGGGCATGTTTTGCTTCCATACCATGAAGCAGCTGCATGTAGCTGGAGAAGGATGTAGCTTTACCATATATGAAGGTGAGCTAGAGGGAGAGCTGCCTCCGTGAGTGCCAGTCATACTGCCCAGGGACTGTCTGATTTGGGCTTGGCTAGGCAGTTGAGTCAGCCAGCTTCAGTAAACCTGAAGCTTTGTTAAACCCAGATGTTATGTATCTTGTTTGAGCTGTCATTATACTTAATGCTAATTATACTCATTAACCAACTCAGCAATCATCCTGAAGGTGATTCCAGTCAAAGCTAATGTCCTTTAGCAGTACCTCTATCACAGTGCGCATTGCTTCAATCACCTGATAAATGGAAATGTTAATATACCCGGCTTAAATGCAGGAGAAATGAGGAGAATAAGTGTGTCCAGAGTTGGGCTCAGTGTAAACCTTGAACTCTGTCTGTGAAAGATCTCAGCCCTTGAAAGGAGTGGAGATGTCACATTAGCTAGTGTTAGCCATCATGGCCTTGCAGAGGTCCAGGGTACAGACCATATGCGTGGTATGGCTAAGGCAGAGATCCAGGGTATGGGTACAGCTGTGCCATATCGCAGCAGGGAGAGCTTTGGCTTATGACGACTCCAGTGATTAACTCCTAGTATTATTATTAGCTTTGAATGGGTTTACAAAATAAGACATGCTGGATCTCTGCTTCCAGCATGTTTGATTGAACTACTTTCCAGATTTTTGCATTACTATCTCTTCAATATTTGCTGTGTTGAGGAAGTATTTCTGGGTTTAGTTTGGTTCTGACACAGATGGGGGCTTCCCAAGCCTCAGACACTGAATCAGGTTTTGTGTTACGAGCATTGTGATTTTTAAGAATTTAGAAGCAGACGATATCATTATTCCTGAGCCTGTGAAAATCCACATTTAAAACATGGTATAAAAAGCTGAAGGCAGTTGGGTACTTTCGTCACCCTTGTTGGGGCTGGAAGAATAAAAGTACATTGAACCTAAGGATAAAAATACATGCATTGAATAACCCATTGTTGGGAGACAATTCTAATAGGAGGGAGGATGGTTCCTGTGATTCTTAGCATGAGAGATTTTTACACCCCCGGGCTGCCTGCAAGGGCAATTCTGAAAAGCTATCACCATCAAACACCTGTGGGATAGACTGCAAATAACGAGTTGTTCCTAAAATAAGCTGTCGTACAGCACAGCTGTTGGTGTTTTTCTTTGCTGCAGGAAGGCAGAGGTGTTGAGAGAGAGACTTGGTAACTGAGGTGGCTTCTTCACCCAGGGAAAGCACTGCAGTCTCTTTGTTCAAGCACATTTATGCTGTGGATGGAGAAGATTTAAGAGCCTCTTTTCGTCCTGAAGAGCTTTCTGGCTAGTTAATTTCAGGACTCAAAGATAGTGAGGTAAGGTTTGGGCGTTGATTTTTAGCAATACTGGGTTGGTATCAGTGCCAATTCCTCCTTTTTCTCAAGCTAAGAGCCAGAACAATAAGTTTCTCTCAATTCCCTTAATTTTATCTGATCAGATCTGCCACAGTGGCAGTTGCTGTCATCTGGGAGGTTTCTTGGATGTGTCTTTCAACACTACCTCTCAGCTCAAGGTGGAGGCTGAAGAAGACATGCTGTAGTTTATAGGTTTAATGTTTTACCAGCATGTTCCTATGTAGCACTTGCCTTCATTAGGGTCAAGTGGCTGAAAGCCCTCACATGGCTGCAGTGCTGTGTATGTGGTTAGGCTGTTCCATCATTTCTGGATATAAAGAATGATGGTGTCACTGATTATCTGCAGTACGTGACAAGTGCTATTTTTTCTGGCTTTGCAGGGTGCTGCTTAGGATGTGTTACCGTGTCCCTGCTTGGTTAGCACATTCTGCTTTCCCCCTGCCCCACATGCAGTACCTTGTCAGTTAAAAAACCAATAATAAATGAGGTGCTGTCTCTGGTTTGGTCCAATTCCACCAGGGTCAACTTTCGATAAAATAAAGCATATAGCCTCAAGTAAAGAGAAAGAAGAGTGAGACTGAGATGACAGCTTTTCATGCAATGGTCCCACTGAAGTCATATCATAAGCTCTCCTGACTGAGATGAGCAGGTTAGAGTCCTTAGCTGGATGTACAGGTTTGAGTCATTGCCCTCGAGAGAGAGCATTTACCGGTGTTGTAAAGATACCACTGAATTGCTCCGATTTTTATCTCTGAACACGAAGGCTTCCAACCTGCAGCCATTTGGTTTCCTGCAGAGCCCCAAACACATCACACAAAAAGTGGCCTCAAGCACGGCTTCCTCCATTGTTTGTTTTTTGAGGAGGTGTTTAGCAGGAGGCAGTTTACTAAGGAGATGATTTTGTTGTTGTTACTGCTCTCATTGACAATGACAGGCAGCAGTGGAGTGAAGTGAGAATGTGAAGAAACAGGAAGCAACTGCTGAGGTGCTGGCAGGAAGAGGGCAAGATATTTTAAACTGGGGTTTTAGGTGGTTTTTGTTGTGTGTGGTTTTTAAGCCATGGTGACAACTGTTTCAGCTGCCAGCCTCTTTATTCACATTAGTTGTGTTTCTAATAGCCAGGAGGCAAAAGCAGACATGGCAAGATCATCATCGTGCCCTTCTTAGGTTAATCACACGCTATGGCAAATTTCTGTTACAGTAATGACTGGTTAGGCTCCGCATCCTTCTTTTCTAATTACACGCCATTTGGAGTAGTTCTTTTCCATTAGGATAATGCCTATAAACAACAATGGATATGTCCTTTGCCAGGTGCCTGTTATGTAAAGATATATTCCCTTTTCTAATACTGAGCTCAGCATCTTCATTAAAATAATATGATATGAGGACAACTTTTATTTTTTCAGATGGTGTGTGAGGATTAAACGTTATCGTTGGGGTTTACCTTATGCAAAAGACGTTCCTCCTGCTATCAGCTCTTCTAAGGCAAAATTTACTTACTCGCAAAATTGGTGTTTAAAAAAAGTGCTGCTGCAATATACTTCTCTGTGCATGGACAATAAGGTTACTCAGCAGCAAACCAGGCCTAATTATCTAGAATGATACCAGCACTACTGGACTGCTTAAGCCATGTTATGAGTGTTTGCATTTAGTGCATTGAGGGAATGTTCTTAAGGCAATCAGCATGAAGTTCAGGGAATTTGCTTTCAAGGTTCTGAAAGCATGTTAGAAATAGATAACATCTTTTGTCCTATAGAGCCACCCTTTCCAAGACCCACATACTCTTCAGTGTTTATGTTTTCCTAAACACAAAAACATGTGATTTTGGTCTTGGTCTAGCTCACAACCGATGGATGTCCACATAAACCTCACCATCCTGCTTGCTGTCAGTTGGCTGGGAGGCTTAGCAGAGAAAGCAAGAATTGCATAGGCATTATTCAGTGTTGTGCTTTCACCCTTAAAGTTGAGCATTCCTCTTTATAATAAAGTCATGTTGGCATTGCTATGCAAGAAAAGGGTATTTATTGTTGGCCATTGTTAAACTGCTCTCTCTGAAAATAGGGCTTTTGTTTGTCAGCTGTCAAAGTCCAAATGCATTCAGTTGCTTGAAATGCATTAATGATGGGTTGGATTTCACTGTGCTTATATCAGGAGGAGAAAATATCAGGATAGACAAGGAATGAAATTCCCATTTGATTGATGGGTCATTCTGTTGCTTTCAACATCAAACATGAAAGTGGTTTTTGAAAGGTCCATATGACCCTCTGTTCACACCCCTCAAATACCACTCCTTAGTTCTACTCAATAATGAGCTGAAGGAAAACGATGGGGGAGTGAGCTATGTGAAATGGAGTCAGTCACCTGCCTGATGTGAGCAGCAGGTTCCTGGTTTCCTCACATGTGCATGTGTCAGGAGCATGCCCGCAGACATTCTTCCTGAAATGTGGTTTGCCCTTGAAGTCAGGCTGAGTTTATCACCTTAAAAGCAACTTCCAGTGTCAGATACTGAAATAAAAAATACGTGCTCATAAATATTGAGGCTGAACATAATAACATGCAATTAAAAAAAGAAATTAAGCAAAATATATATCTCTCTGGGTTTTATCTGCGTGTCGCATCTCCTCTGGAGTGGCCCAGGATATTAAATAGGAGTGTTGCTGTAGCTTATGCAACTGTTACTGCTGGCTGACAGTCAGTGTAGTTGTTTGATTTGGCTGTTTCAATAAAGCCATTTATCCTTCCCTTTCACCTTGGAGGAGGAAGACTGACGGGCTCTTGGTGGTGTTCTGCAGCAAGCCTGGTGTTCAGCAGGGGCTTTTGCATGCTTGCAAACCCTCCCGAAGCAAGTCTTCTTACAGGGTGCTGTAACCTAGGGGAGGAGGCGTGCAAGGAGAGATCATGTCTTTGCAGCCCTGTGCTGCTGCCCAAGACCCCTCTCTGCTGGCAGCGAGGACACCTGGGGGCGCAGTGGAGCATGAGCTGAGTGGAAAGTCGAGGGGCAGGATGGGGACATGGGGTGGAAGAGGAGATGATGTGCGAAGGGTAACGCATCTTCAGGCTGGGGTTCACTTTCTGTGGTTTCTTCCCATACTACACTGATCTGACCGTGGATGGGGCTCGTTTGAGAGATTCTAGGGGCTGCAATTACATGAAGATCACAGCTTCCACAGAAAAGGCTTTTAATCTTTGAGGAGGTGAGCTTTGAAGGCTTCAAGGGCAACAGATGATGCCACAGTTCTTTATTTAAATCAGGATTTTCATTCTTCGTTCTGAATGTTCTTCATGTCCAGCAATCTTCTCAAAACTAATTTTCTACCACTTTTAAATATTTTTTTTCTGTGCTTTAACGTGTTGGAGCACAAAGCAATCCCATTTTTCTTCTGGAAACCTGGAAGAGTTTTGCAAAACCGGGGTGCGCCTGTAAATCCATAACCGCTTGGTCCTTACTTCCATGGAAACAAGCTGTTCTCGCAGCACTTCCACAGCACATGCCAGCCTGCTGCCTTTGGCCATGGCCGGAGAACAGTGACCTCTTCAGCAGAGCCAGGCCAGGTTTGATGCTGAGGAACCTCCAAATGAAAGTCACTGGTGTGACCATGGTAGCTGTAAGCATCACGGTACAGAAAAGGGTCTCTTCTGATACAATGACTTGCTGACAGAGAATAAAAGCAAAGTGCAACCAGGAGTGAAGTTTACATGCACACAGAAGATATATATTGCTAACAGTGCAGAGGCTCCCATCAGGGCTCTGAACAAGCACCAGAGCTGGACATGGTGGTTGCTGCTTGTCTCCTGCCAGGGGTAAGATGGGTGCTGCCCACAGGGAACAGATGGAACACAGGCTGGGACATGCTGTCTCAGAGCAGAGCAGCAGTTGTACTTCCTTTTAGATGGCCATCTAAATTGAAGGATAACTAATTACTCTGCTGCCAGAATAGCAGGACAGTAGAGCTGAATCAGGCTTGGTCACTGCGCAGTTTTTACTCATCCGTGGTGATGAACCTGCCTATTAAAAGCTGTTTTGCAGATATTCTCACATTTGTGTGCCTGGGTAACTGCTAAAGTGCACACACGTGTTTCTGGACAGTTTTGAACTGCTGGAGCAAGGTTCTGCTCGAGCTCACAAACCCAGTCTCTCGGATGAGCTTGTCAGCATCATCCTGCAACCAGGCAGCCATGGGACTTAAACTGATTTGCACCCTTTGGCCTGAAGTTAGAGAGCATGTGTATCCCCAAATCTGGTTCAGCCCTGCCTGGGCGCACTCTTTGTATACCAGTCTAAAGCTGCATAGTAGTGATTTTTCTGGCAATCCTGAGGTCATGCTAGGGATGGAGTGACTGTTACTTGCTTCTAAACTGGGATAAACACTGCAGAACCAAAATTACAACTAGGTGATCCTTTGTGCTCACTGCTAAGTGCCCGAGACCACTTGACAGATCCAGTTTCGGTGAGCCTCTTCTGCAGCCTGCAGGACACTGTGCTCTCTGGACTCTCAGGAATTCAGCAAGAGGCTAGGGAGGCAGAGAGCATAGATTTAAAGAGAACATGTTCAAGAGCTACGTGCAGAAGCAAAACCCAGCAATGCTATCTGCATGCTGCAGTGAGAAAATACTGTAAATATCAGATTTTAAAATTCATCAGAGTTGCTTTGGCATCCAGTTGAGTAGACTGTATCATTTGCAGTGGCCTCTTGGAAGCGTGTACTTAAGGTTTGTCAAAAACTCAGTGAAACGAAGGAAGATGCAAAGCAGTTTGTTTTGCTTTGTATTAGTCCCAGAGGCCACTGTGCCATTTGGTAGGACTGGCTTAACCTATTTTCTCATCTGCAGATTGTGGGTAGCAGGTTAAGATGAGCTTTGTCCTTGTAAAGTGGAGTTCCTGTACTCTGCAGAGTTAGAGCCTATACCTGTCAGAGAGGTGCAAGATGAGAGGAATAGACGACCACAGAAATGTATTTCTTCAGCTTGTACGAAATACTGCTGGAAGAATCTTCAGTAGCTGTCAGGCTCATTGGCAGTCATCTCTTTTTGGCAAAAACCAGCAGTGCAGCTTGCCCTTGATTTTTCACCCAGTTTTCCCTGGTATATTACCATTACAAAGCAGGGAGAAGCAGAGCCTGACATCCTTTTTTAAGTACTAACCCTGTGTTTTTCCTCTTGGACTCATTTCCCATTTTCCTTTCTGCTTTTTCCATTCTTCAGCATTGTGTCCCTCCTCTTAATGAGACACCACCTGTGCAAGTAGACCTGTTAGACACTGTGGGCTGTACCCCAATATCCAGGAGGAAGTGCTGCAAGGTCCAGTGATGAGCCTGGCTGTGTCTCCAAGCCTGGCAGGAGCTGGGTTTTCCTCAGGGCTGTTTCAGTGTGGATCAGTTGGTAGTTTCAGCTATGTAGTATTGCAGCACATGTCACGTGTGCTCCTAGCACAGGTGCTAGGAAGGCTTATGAAGGTCTGCATGGTTTTCTTTGGTGGTGTTTGCTTTAATACTAAAAGGAGTGGCCTAGACTTCCAGTGAGCAGGCTTGTACAAATAAATGCCCTTCTCTCATGGGGCATGCATACTGTGAGGGTGGTGAGGCACTGGAACAGACTGCCCAAGGAAGTTGTGAATGCTCCATTCCTGGCAGTGTTTGAGGCCAGGTTGGATGTGGCTTTGAGCAACCTGATCTAGTGGAAGGTGTCCCTTCCCATGGCAGGGAGGTTGGAACTAGATGATCTTAAGGTCCTTTCCAACTGTAACCATTCTATGATTCTACAATTCTATGTGTGCATTGCCACAGTATTTAATATGAGTCAAATATGCAGAGGAGTTTCATAAATAGATGTGCATTCGTTTCAAAGTGATCAAAATGTGTCCTTTGGTTCAGGAAATCCTTAAATTCCTGATGGCCAACAGCAGGAAGGGTATACAGAGGATCCATGTTTCTGTGTGTATGCTAGGACTTCAGGCTGGCCAGAGCCTTCAAATGGATCTCACTTTTTTCTGAAGCAACTTCCCTTACCTAAAAAAAAAAAAACAAACACCAAAAAAACAAGAATAATTGAAAATCTTTTCAAATAAACGTACATGCACCTAGAATTAAAAACTTACCGAGGAGAAATGTAGCTTTCATTATAGTGAAAAATGAATATAAAGGGGTAAGATGAAAAGTCCTTGTAGGCACTCATTTGCTCCTAGACAGGGTTACAGTCAGCACAGGAGTTCCTGACCTGCATGAGACTGCCTGGTCCTCTCCAGTCCCTGGGAAATTCCTCCTGTCACCCTTGGTGCCTGAATGGATGCTGCCTACAGGGGCTGCAACGTGCCAGCTCATTCTCAGCTTCCTCTCCAGCATTTGTTCTGTAGCCCATTGAGCTGAGCTGTCTTCTCTACCCCTTGTAGAGAGGTATGACTGGACCAACCAGCCATTTAAGGGAACATAATAGTGAAGGCACAAATAAGAAGCATAATATCTATCACAACTTACCTGGTTTCTGTCATTGGGACAGTTGTGATAGAGCCAACCAAGGCTTCAGGCATGATCATACTACTGAGTAGGCCTATAAACTGCTAGCCCTGAGCCCAGATGCTGCAACAAAAGTGCTCAAATAACATGATGATGGGCTCTGCTGATGAGCAACGTCGAGATGAGTTGTAGTTTAAGGCAGCAGAAGAGCATCAAGAAGAGATAGGAAAAGATGAATAGCAAAAAAGAGGACAAAACACCTTGTTGCATTAAAAACAGTCCAGCAATAGGCTGCTGTCCATCTGGGCTGAGTAAAGTCATATTGGTTCACTGGATAATGAAGGAGTAACTGGGTATTTTGCAGTATCTGCTGAAGTGTTACAGACATTCTGCTAACCGAATAGGCAAAGGCCAGTCAAAAGCGCTGCACACAGTTGTCCACGTTGCATAACATCTGCACAGAGGGTGCTGCAGCCCTGTGCTGCTGGGCTTGTTGCTTATGCTGTCCACCCCCCATCTATGTCTGGCATGGGTTCTTCTGGTGTTGGCAGGCATGATCTGCAATAGCATGTGCGGTCCCCAGGTACAGAGGGGGAAGTGGGACTTCATGCACTTTCTCCTTGAAGTGACAGCCCCATCTCTTGGGTGAAGGCAAGGTATCCATGGGCATTCCCTGTCACCTGTCGCTTCCCTGTGATTGTAGCATAAGAGTCTGTCTCCTGACAGCATCCCAAACCATGCTGAAAGATGGAAGCTGTGCATCTTGTACCTTGCCCTTCAAACAGCGTAGTTTGTATTTTAATGAACATGTCCTTGCTTTGCGCTGCCCTTCATTTTGTAGTGCCAGTCTTCGGTCCCACAAATAATTAGGGGAAAATAACCCCTGAAGCAAATTATTCACAAATAAACAAACACCCTTTGACACTAAAAAGAGGAAGTCACAGTGTTTACAGAGCATAACAACTTAATGAACTGGGGGAAGGGAGAGGAACATTGGGTACAGAATGGAAGGACGCAAGTGCATTTGTACGTTTAAAATTTAAAGAAATGTTCTTCATTTTCTACATATTCAGTGGTCTGACATGAGTTAGAGCATGTTAATGTCTTTTTCTCATGTCAAGAAATAAGAAGCTGAATTCCTGCTTTAGCAGATATTTATCTGTGTCCTTAACCCATGATGTATGATGTTTTTTGTGATAATCTGAGAGATCATATGCTGAGATTAGAACTGTTAAGAGCAAATGTTCAGGTTGTCCATTTGTAGAGACAAGGGTGAAGAGAGGGCTCCAAGAACAGAGGGCTCAAGGAATGGAAAGCTGATGAGAGTCTGGAATTGGGGAGGGGATGCTTGATTAGTTTGGGAGCACATGTGGCAGATGTTCTAATGTGTGTTTCTGGTGATGCTGGTGAAGAGCCACTAAACAGCTGGGGAGGATGATGTGGGGGTTCAGATCAGAACTAATTCACTTAATTGAAAAATTAGGAATCATTCTTCCATTGAGTGGCTATGAGTTAAAGACAGCGCTCCAGCACGCAGATTGCCTTTCCCAGGTTTTGTATAGTGAAGGGCCAAACAGATCTGCTCTGCTGTCTATTTCTTCTGAAACAGTTTGCTGGGTATCATGTCTCATCCTGAACTTGGAGTTGGTTTTGTTCCATTATTTGTTTAGTTGTTCTTAAATGAACTCTGGATCTAAAAAAACTGTCAAATGTGACCTGCCCAACTGTATGTTCTGGTTTGGTTTGCATTGATATTTGGAAAAGGAAAGAAGAGAGTAACAGAATTTAGACGAACAGATGCCCAAAGCCATCTGCTCTGCTCTTCAGAGTCGTTAAGACGTTCATAGTACAACAGCGTCAAATTGGAACAGCTCTCCTTTCCTTCAAGACTACGCTGGGTGGCTTTAAAGTGAGCACAAAATGAAGTGAAGATATCTTGTAGGCAGACACAAGCTTCCACGGATTTGCAGTCTGGTTTACACAAACTTGGTACTTCTCAAAAAGCTCATCAATCATTAACCTTGCTGGAAAGCCATTTTGGAGGGATGTAGAGCTGCGATGACAGATTTAAACTAAGGCACCTTCAGGGGCAGGATCACAGTTTCCCAGGGCTCGCATAGCCCTGCAGACTGTGGATGGACAGAGCCCAAAGAGACAGTATAAAAATAATGAATCATTAATATCTGGAAGACATAAAGCTTCATGAATAACAAATAAGTTGAAACATTTTCCTTTTCTTAGAAGAATAATTTGCTGTGTTTGTTTTATTTTTCCTTTCATTGACCACTTTTCTCCTGTTGCTCTTTAAGGACCGTGAGGTGCTCAAATTTAGGATTGGTTTTACGGGAAGTAAGGAAGTTCTGCTGCCATTCATGCTGAGAGAAACGAGGGTAGGGCTGTTCTCTGGAAAGGGCTTTTGCTGGTTTTGCTAGTGGGTAGGGAGGGTCTGGAACAGCTGAGCCATTGCACAGCTCCTTCCAGAAGCATCTCTCAAGTAATGTAGCAAAGAAAACCTCACTGTGTGCCTGCAGAGACATGGGCACACAAAGGCTCGGTACTTTTCCCACTGTCATCCCTTTGGTTAACACAAAACTTAATGTTCAGACTGTCTCCCAGGTCTCATACCTGTGCTTTGTGGGCAGCATAAGCTGGAGAAAGCCTTTTAAATAAGTATAGGTAACCTGCAGTTTAGATGATGACTGGGGTGAGATTTTTATCACCGGCCATCACCACTCTGCTGACACTGACAGGGATCCAGCCCTTGACCTCTAGCAGGGTCTGAGTTGAGCAGTGGTAAGTCCTTTTGAAAGCCCAGCCAACAAGCACATTTGGAGATCACCTCCTGTTTGAAGCAATGGTTTCACTGCAGTCCTGGCTGGTTTTCAACCTGGATAACTCTGCTCCACCTGCTTTAAATCCCTCCACTGTGTCACTGGGTATGGCATAAGCCCCTCCTGTTCTGTGGTGCTGCAACATTCCCCTTCCAGTTTCATACCACCTGCTTGTAAATTGATTTCTAGATCATCTGTGCCCCTGTTTATTAGTCGAGCTGGCTTCCTTGTAATTATTTTGATGGATCTAAATGTGAAAGCAGTAGGTATTTGCACAGCCCCAGTGCAGTGCAGTATCTTCTCTTGGTGTTTATCTGCACCACCCAGCAGGTGGTTGTCACTCCTCATTCCTTTTACTGGTGAGGTTTGGGTTCATCCACATTAGTCTGAATTGACCCGCTGCCCCTGTGAGCACATCCTTGTTGGTAGCTGAGTTAGAGAAGGGCTTTCCATGAGAAGAAGGGGAAACTGATGCTCAGCAAAGGTGTGGGATCCACTCACATCATATAATGGGAATCGGATCTGTTCTTCACATAGCACAACGGGCAAGGGAGTACCTTTCCTTCCACAAGTGGCTGTCTAGAGGATTTTATCAGTGAGTTTATCTTGTGACCTCAAACTTCCGCACAAAGTCTGCACCCTTTCCCATTTAATCCCTACTTTCACTACATATTTGTGGGTTTTTTCCCTCCCTCTTGGCATGTCATTATGTTTTCATTAATGTATCAACAACAGGGAAGCTGTTATGGCTTTGTCCCTTGTATTGACTTCTCCGTCTGGACCTTGGAGTTGGGAGATCCTTGAAATCCATCTTTAATGTGACTCGTAGGCAGAACCAGATGCTTTACTTCCACCTTGCCTGCAAGTGTTTCTCTCCAAGCTCTAAAACAATGATTTCTGGGTACTTTTTTTTCCTTAAATCTGACTGCTGCTAACCCTGTGTTTCTTTCATTAACAGATTAGGTTTACGTGAAACCTGTGGCTGACAGCCTGCCCTGTTGTATCCACCGCCTGGCGAAAAAGCTCTGAGGAGAAAGCCGAGGGCAAACCGCATCTCTGAGACAGTCCATGGGGACTGTACCAGATCCTTTGAGATCTGCCAAGCTTTCCCTGGCCACAGCGTCTGCAGAGGAGGCCCACCTGGGAGACCTGCATCCTGCTAAGCACCAGCCGCAGTTACCCAGTGGAGAGAAGGCCAGCAATGGCTTCCCGTGCACGCCATCCAGCTCTGCTGGAGTTTGCTTGTCTGACCTGAAACGCACAGCGGCTGCCAGCACACAGAGGTGTGAGCAATGCTGCGAGGACGATGCCAGCCAGCGTGAAGCCTTTCCTCCTGGGATCTCCAGCAAAGCTGTGGAGGGGTGTCCTGCATCCATAGAGCCTGCTGGACCAGCAGCAGCAGCACCCCCTGCAGCAGGAGCCCCCTTGTCGGGGTGCGGGCCAGAGATGATGCCAGCCCCACAGAGCTCCCGGCAGTTTGTGCAAGGCAGCCAGGCAAAAACAAGCTCCCTGACGCAAATAGATGACTCTGTCCTGAAACCTCAGGGGACTGATGATCAGCCAGCACTTGAGGTGTTGAATTATCCTTCCCCGGGTGACCCTGTTAGGGGTGACGAGTCCTGTCCTGCTTCTCAGGCAAACCTTCTGCAAGGAGGGGAGAAAGACGGGGGAGCGGAAAACTCAGAGAGGCACACAGAAGCTGCCCTGGGGAGAGACCCACAGACCAGTTTGGAGGCAAAAAGTGGGGCTGCAGGCACCACGCAGTTGCATACCACAGATAAGACTGAAGAGGTGCAAAGCAGCAAGGCATCAGCCCAGTCTAGCCACGAGACC
>JANHGB010059068.1:0-22660 GCA_026283785.1 Coracopsis vasa | reverse complement strand
AAGCAGCAAGGCACCAGCCCAGTCTAGCCACGAGACCCAGCATCCCATGCACAGCGCGGACCCTGGGCTGGGGAATCCAGCCCTCACCCAGCTCTCCAGATTCAGAGAAACAGGTACAATGACGGTTCAGGCAGAGAGCAGCTCTTTAACTCAGGAAGCAGTAAGCAGGACATGGCGAGATGTTGAGGTTCAGGCCGTGGCTACCGTGGAGAGCAAATCGGCCTCCACCAGTCCCAGCATCCTTGCTGCCTTCCTAAAAGGGAATCCTCCTCCAGAGGAGAAGGAAGAACTGCACATAATTTACCAAGGAGGGATGGGGCTGAGCCAGTGTGCGCTTACTGACAGTTTATCTTCACAGCAGAAGTCCCCATGTTCTCCTGGTACCACATCAAAATCGACTGTTGTTATGGCAGTGACTGCTTCAGCCCAAACTGAGCCTGTCAAACTGCCTGGGGTCCCATCTGATGTGGTGTCTCCAGTGTCAGCAGATAATGCAAAACCTGTTCTCCCCATGTCCCCTGCAGCCATTACCTCCCAAGAGACATCTGTGGGTAATGGTGAAATGACGGGTGCAGCCCATGAAGGCAAGGGTGCTGCTGAGCTGCCAGTGGATGCTCCAGTCCCATCAAAGCCTATCCCTGTTGGGCAGCTTGCAGCTGACTCCAGTAATCAAACTCCAGCACGGTCTGGGTCCAGTGCTGGTGAACCAAGCACCACTTCTGCTGCTGCTGCCCCAGGAATCCAGAGCATTGTGCAAGATCCTGTCCATGATGCACGAAGCAGTCAGTTATCTGTACTCTGTAGTACTGACAGAGAGGTCAAGGAGAAGGAGGTCCTGGGCAGCTCTGAGCAAAAGCCTGCTCAAAGTAAGGGTTTGAGTCAAGTGGAGGCCATTCCTAATCAATCCATGGTAAAACCAAAGGAAGAAATCTCAGTGGTGCTTGATGCTAAAGGAGAGATGAATGTTAGCAGCCAACCTGCTGCTGTCCACATAAAGGTGTCCTCAAAGGATGCAGGTGAGAAGGAGACCAGAAGCCAGGCAGACACTGGCCAGGCTCAGACAGTCGGCAGCCAGAGCCTGCAGGCAGGACTGATGCCTAAGTTGAGTGTGAGTTCTGCACATTCCACCCTTTCTTTGGAGGCATCAGCAGCTCCCCAGCAGCAGGGCCTCCATGCCAAGGAGTCCAGACGCGAGCTTCACGCAGCAGCTCATCCTGCTTCGGCTCAGGCCTTACCAAACCTGGGGGAAAACAAAAAGCATCCCACCCCAGCCATGGAGGCAAAAGTGCAGGTGAAGCAGTCCAAACACGTCAGGGATGTTGTTTGGGATGAGCAGGGCATGACATGGGAGGTTTATGGTGCTTCCCTCGATCCAGAATCCCTGGGAATTGCCATCCAGAACCACTTACAGAGACAAATACGGGAACATGAGAAACTGATCCGGGCCCAGAACAGTCAGACCCGGAAATCCATTTCTTCGGATACATCCTCAAATAAAAAACTGAAAGGGAGGCAGCACAACATGTTCCAGTCCATGCTGCAGAATTTTAGGCGTCCCAATTGCTGCGTGCGACCAGCTCCCTCTTCTGTGTTAGACTGACGTGTTTTGCAGGGGTGCATAGATGTCTCTGATGGTAGAGAGAATCCCTGCCCTCAAGTCTTGAATCCTGCTGTTGTGTTATTGGGGTTGTGATGAAGCAACAGTGGAAAACTGTTCCCTTTTGTTTTTTAAGTAGCCATGCGCTCCATAATGCCGTTATTATTGCCACAGCTGGTGTGTTTCCACTTTACACCCCCATCCCAACTGCTGTCAGATGAAAAGCTAGCCACTTAGCAAAAGCACAAACTTAAATTGACACCTTGCTGCAGAGAGAGCAGCACCTTCTGATACAGCAAGAAGCAGAGAGATTGTCATAGGTATTATGGGAAGTTATTTGTGTGCATCACAAGGTCTTACACAAAGGGGTGGGTTGGGGGAAGCCGGGTAAGGTGAAGCTAAGGTTCAACAGCTGTAAAGAACTAACTTTCCTGGTAAGCTACCCACACTGAGGCAAGTCTGAAAAGGTTGTGGACATTGATCCCTGAGCAGTCTCACTTCTGTTGAGACTGTGGGGCATTGTTCTCCTGTAAGCCCCAGAGAGCAGGGTCTTCCCCTCCCGTTGAAATGGAGAGCCAGGCAAAGAGTGAGGAGTAAGGCTGAAGGATTATCTCTTTGGGATAAGTTAAGTCAATGGGATTTTTATGGCTAGAAAGGGAGGTGAGGGGGTGATATATTCTGTGGGCTTTGTCTGCCCAGACATGTTTAAAGTGTAAGCAGGCGATGCACACAGGGCAGGCAAGGCATGAGAGAGCACATCAGTAGATTACCTGCATCCGGCAGCGCGGTGCCCTCTCTCATGCTATGGCACTCCAGCCAAGTCTTTCAAAAGCAGTGAGCCATTACAGCTCCTCAGCTGGGGTGGGCAGCCCCTGCTCCCAGCTTCCTGTGGCACTGAGCACCTCTCATCCAAATCACTCTTTAAAGTGATGCGGATCTTTTTTCTCTCTCCAGAGATACACAGTACCATTTTCTCATAGGAGTAGGCTATCCTGTGCATCCAGATCCATGAGCCTACTGGTCTAGTGTGTCACACTGATTTCCCTTTTCTCCTTTAAAGTCCTTAGCCAACTCTACTTCTTTTGCAGTATTTTGGTGCTTTTCTTGCTGCCTTTCAGAAACTGAGTACCATTTATTTAGCCTGTGCGTATTTTGTTTTATCTAATGCTCTCTATATTATAAACCATTATATTGTTAACTTGAAACATTTACTTTGCAGAAGTACTGAAATCTTGAGACAATCTTTGATGTATTTCTAATGTTAGAAAAGTTGTAGAAACTGTTAATAAAAGGTAGCTTAGTGACTGTTTCTCCACAAGTGTGGTATACAATAATGTCTTAAATGTACGTTGGTCACATTTCTCACCTTAATACTATTTTTCAACCTGGGAAATGTGTTTCCCACTTGCTTTTTATTCTGTCCATTAGAGTTCATGATGGGAAGCTGGGGAACTCCTGCAGTTTGTAGAAAATTTAGGTTTCAATCCGACAAAGCACTACGGATTTGGATACTGTAATTCTGCAGAGTACTAGAGTTAAACAGGCATTATTTTATTCCATTAAAGGTTTTTCATGAATCATGATGATAATTTATTTCTGTCTGTAGTACTGCACACCTGACTTACCCTGTAAATCTCACAGGTTTACACAGTGTAAATGAGTACTGATATCTTTTTTTCTTCTTTTTCTGTAAAGCAGACCTTAGGTGGTCCCCTTTTATTTAGGAGGCTGGATTTTTTGAGTGTATCAACTGCCAAGCCTTCAAAGCAGCTGTTTGGGGCAATTTTTCCCCAGCAGAGAGGTAAAATACTGTAAGATACAGCATTTTAACTGAGTTCAATGCAAGGTGTTGCCCATTGACGTTGTATTGAATTGACTCCCAGGTTTCGTCTGGTATATATTTGGAAGCTTTATGGCACGTTCTTGTTCCATTTCTGTACATTATTTCGAGTCCTCTCCCACTTGATGCTGAATTGTTAATTCTGAAATACCACATTAGAGAGTGTCTTCCCACCTCTGCCTGCAGGAGGAAAGTCTCATGCCTTTTCTCTGTTAGTACTACTATTTCCATCCCCTCCCTAGCAGTGTCTGAGATGTGAGTTTCACGTGAAGTTTTGTGAGGGATTAACATTGGCACTATCATTAGGTCAGGTTAGTTGACAAGTTCGGTGTCTCTTACCACTTTGCATCTGTCAGCCCTGAAGAGGTTCCCCAAGTTGTCTGCAGTGTTTGCTGTGTCCTGTCCAGGTCCAAGGCTTTTTGCTGCTCCTTTTGCCTACCTTCTGCCCCTTCCCTCACTAGCTGCTGCCCAGCCTGTCTCTCTGTGAAATGATGTCCCTTGGCTCAGCTTGCATCCCTCTTGCCACTGTCCCACTTGCTTGTGCCGTTGTGAGCCAGCTTATTCTGAACTGCCCCATTACAAATATGCTGAGTCTGAATATATAAATGGATTGTCGTATTTTTTTTCCAAAGGAGAATAAATGGCTATCGCGCATTCACCAATTTCCATGAACTTTATCCTTTAGGTTAAGCTCTCCAAAATATTTCTAGCATATGGGTATGAGTTTCTTTATTGAACCAAGCTGGGTTTGGCAATGGATGAGCAGGGTGCTGGGCCAGCACTAGAATTGACTCTTCTTTGTGAGGAATGGGAGATTCATCCTTGTTCCCTGCAGCTGCTTCCATCTGTGAGTCTTCACCACACACACCTCCCTCCCTATCCCAAATGACCTTTCTTCCAGGAAGATCTCATCAGTACATATGTACTGCAAAACACCAACGGGCAAGTTACTAAGTGGATGCATCATAACAACTGCATGAGCATAACTGGAAAAAACATAATGGTCAGCAGAGAGCTGTGCTTTTGTACTCTGGTAAATACAAGTGCAAAGACAAACAGCAGAATGTCAGGGATGCTGCCTGCTGGGTACAGAAGGCCTGCTGGGGTGCATTTGAAGCCAAGCAATAATGTGCCAAAACCCAGCACACAAAAACAAGTCAATAATCACCAGTGCATCTCATGGGGAAAACTATAGGTTTTCACTTTGCCTTGCTTAGGGCAGACTGTAGGCAACCTGTTAGTTTAACACTGGTAATTTATGCTTTCTCTTGCATACAATCTCTAGATAAGGACGTAAATTCTCTTAGGGATGATGCATCTTTCACCAGCAGCAAAACAGAACCATGTTTTGGGTAGCAAACAGCAAATATTCTGCGTGAGTAGTCTTGTAGCAGTCAAAAAAGACTATTCTTGTCAAAAATGGAAGTGTGCTGGGCACAGTAGTATGGCAAAGGGTAGGGGGAGATGATCTGTGTGCCACCACTACCCTCTTTTTCTCTGTCCAGTGAATCAGAATCATGTTGCATTGGTTGGATGGTTAACAACCAAGGAAATCCATTTGGGCTAATAAAAAGAGGATTCAAAACAGGAAGTACATTGTCATTCCCAAGAGTAAATCTGTATGGAAAAAAAACTCAAGAGAAACCTGTGTTGCAGCCTACCCAGCTGAAGTAACTCTTAAATTCTGTTTGTTACGAGATGAGAACTTTTGGGAAACAAGCTAATTGTCAGGAAATTCTTCCCTGTTGGTTGGATCTTCTGGGAAGTTGACATGGCCAGAACCATTAATAAAACCAGTGAATGAGAATGGAAGAGTTACTCCTAATTTCACTTTAGGAGCTTGAGCCTAAGCATGTTTCAATGTTGCCAATACAAATCCTGAGCTGAAGGGGAATCTTGTTGCAGGCAATTTGCAATATAGTCCTGGGTTTCGTATGAGGCTTTGACATTCACCACTTGGTTGGTGTCTTGCCAGCTTTGTGTTGCTGTGGGCACAAATGCTGAAATCCTGCCTCATTTCTGCTGACTTGGTTTGGAAAAAAGAGTGTGGAAGGAGCTGGAGGGACAAGGAGGAGAATATCTGCCTTCTCCATTTCAGAGGAAGAAAACCTTCTTTTGACTGTACAAGACAGGAGGGAGGGACCAAAAGAGAAGTAAAAGGAAGCTGATGTAGATGCTTCACAAGGAATTCCCAATCCTGTGTCTGTAAAGCCAGCGTTTTGCCCATTTGCTCATTCTGAGCATACACTTTTTTCATATTGTTGGTATCCCATGGCTTTTTGGAAAATTAACATTTCTAAAGGCTGTATATTTTGCTAGTGTGTATAGATATATACAAATGTGATTTAAAAAAACACTAGGCAAACAACCTCAGTTTATTACTGCTACTACCACCTGAGAGCTTGTAAAATGCACTGTTTGGAGAAGTATAATCAAGGGACTCAGAAAAGGTGAATATATGCTCTAAAGATAACACTAGTTTTTATCTTGAATTTCATTGCTATGTTGAAGTGTTAGAAGTGGAAGTCTGAATGAAAATCAGTGTTGAAGTTGATGAAAAATTCAAGTTGGCTGCCACTAGTTTTCAGTTTGGAAACCTGATGAAATTTGCCATACCAGTGTTTCGTTACTTAGGTCAGTATATACAAGGTTTCTATGAAACTAAAAATGTTATTAGCTTATTAGCTTTGTTGTCTCGTATTGTGTCTATCCTTCTACACCACTGGAACGGCTGCAGTGTTCTCTTATGGGCCTAAATTACCACACCTGAGTCAGTGTAGATGTTTAAAAGAATGAAGTATTAGAGCTGAATGGACCCAAACTGAAATTGGTATCATCCTTTTAATGTGGATTTTGCATCAAATCATGGCAAGGGAGATTTGCGATGTGAAACATTCTTTCATCATTCAGGCTTCTTTAAAGAAGAAAATGATGTTATTACTGAGCTGAATCACATAGAGAGGAAATATTTTTTCCTCTAGGAAAACATTCACTGTAGGTAAGCTTATGTGTGCACGTGTCCATGTTTAAAAGGAGTGTGAGTACGTAGGTCTCATGCATTACTCATACTCCAAGATTATGTTTTTTCCCTTTGCCCTTCTGATTGACTGCTGGTTGCTTAGCGTTCTCCACAACTTTGAGTCAAGTTAAATCACTCTGCAACACAGAAACAATGATTCTCTCCTTATGGGGTCTCTAAACAGCTGTATCTAAAAAACCCACCAGCTAGCCAGTCTCTGTGCCTAGACTTTCAGCAGAAGGTACATTGGCTGGGGTGTGCAGAGAGGTGCACTGGTGCTTGAGCTTTGTGGAAATCCACTCTTACATGTACAGAGCAGTTTCTGCACACAGACTATGTGTGACAGCAAGCATTTGAACTCATTAGGCCTAGAATCACATCAACTGGGTCCCATTTGAAGTATCAGATTTTAAGTTTTTCTTAGCTTTCTGCTTAGACTGACACTCTCTGCAGTCGAAATAAATGACCATTCTGCCAGCAAAGTCTCCAGCACTTGTCTGCCGCAGAGTATGAGTCTCTCAGATGCTTCTCAGGAGCTCTGTTACAATAGGCAATCCTTCTGCTTGAGTGTCCTCCTGGCATTTCCCTTAGCCCAATTCATAATCAATAGTTTCAAGTACAGGAAACACAACTTCAGACATTGCCCCGAGGAATTTCAGTAAAATGGAAGAGAAAGATCCATGTGTTCGTGGTACATAAAATCACTTCTGAAGTTAAGGTTTCAGTTGCACAGTGAAAAGTGTTGGCAGTTTCTACCCAGAGTTAAAGGGAGAGAGAGTAGGTGAACTTAGAATTCCTGACTGTTGCAAGCACCACAAGAATGATGGCCATGAATCAGTCAGCAGCAGCAGAAAACCAACTTGGGGGCTTCTAATGACAACTAATATTATTGTGGCTTTATTATTTTTATAGTTACACTGACTGAACGTGATGTACTGTACAAAGTAAAGCTAGTATTAGGCTTCCAGGTGTGCCGTGGCATTCAAGACATAGCAACAGAAGTTTGCATGTGAAGAAGTCTTACAGTGATACTAAAGCGATGTTATCCACCCGATCGAGTCCCTTAGGAATTTAATGTTTTGCTGTTTTACATCTCCTGGTTTCCATGCCAAGTACAATAAAATGAACACTGTCTTACTTGTTCTGGGTCTCTGTTTGTAGGCTGATATGGGGAAAGAAAGGACTTTCAAGTGGGGCCATTCTGGCTAAATCTGTGAATGTAACACAGAGAGGCTATGAAGGGCTTTCTGAATTCAGGCCTGAGACCTGGCACCCTGCAAAGCTTGGTGTGGTTGAAGCCATCATGTGCTGTCCCTGCCAGAGAAGAGACCCATCTGCTTCCTTCTGTGTAAGTGCTGTTGCCTTTTCAGAGCTGTTTGTGAGCACAGGCTTTTCTGTGGGGCTGATACTCTACCCTTTCACATGAATGCACTGCGCCTTTCAGCAGCCCATTTCCACACAGCAACACATTATTCATCCAGCTCAGCACCCCAGAAGCCAAGGTGGAAAGGGCAGCATTTTAACCCTGAGGTGCCACTGCTGTAGCAAATTGTCACCACTATCCCCCAGCATGCCTTCACACCATGCAGAAAGCCGAGAGCATCAGCATCAGAGTAACCTGAACTGTTTTCCTCCCCAAAAAGAAATAAAGCTTTGTTTTATAGTGCAAAAAAGCATAAGATAACAGACTATGGCAGTGAAGTACTTTGAAACAGCAGCATTACAGGTATGGTATTCCGTATGCCTGTCTACACCCAGAGGACATGAGGACCCCACCTTGGTGTACTCTTTCCTACAGCAAGGGGAGAGGAGTGGAGCAGACACTGAGATAATGCGGTTGCACGGTGCCTCTGCTACCAGAAACATGCTGCCTGGAGCCATCTTCCCCAAACCAGTTGCTTCTTTTGCTGTGTCTCTGTACTTGTGGTTGGCTACTAGGGTTTGGGCTACTTCAACTAACTGCCCAGGACTTTGGGCAATCACGCAGGGTATTTTATTAATGAGTTTTGCTGGATTCCTGGTCATATTGTTCAAGTTCGTGCACGTCAGTGACTGCCAAAGATTAGTCCCAAACCTAAACTGTCAGGAGCAGGGTGTTTCCCCACAGTAGCTATGTTCATTCAGCTGTGTGCCACAGTTGGCAAGCTCTCTTAGTAGGCAGGAAAACTGATGTGTCCCTTTCCTACTTCAGCTCTGTAGATTTGCTATAGTAGGGAAAAAGCTTAGAGAGCCCCCACAAGCACTGACCCAGCAGAAAAAAGACCAGTGCAGAAAGCATTGTATCATCCTATCAAACCAGTGCACATTTTCCATCTGTCACAGATTTTATATCATATAACATAGCAGTTTCAGGGATATAGTGCCTTCATATATAAAGAATAAGTCTGGCTTCTTCATGCGTTAGCTGATTTACTAAGGATGTGAGCTTTCCAACCAACAGCACAATATCCTGGGTATCTGCTTTGCTTCTTTAACCACCTAAAGAAACAACCATGCCTTTAGGGATTCAAATGCCATACAAACCACTCTGTAGATGGTGGCAGTACTGTGAGTGGAAAACTTAAGATTCCTCGTCAAATTTCAAATTACTCCTTTGAGAACCATCAATGGCTAGTTTTGATAGCCAATGTTTTATAAAATAGGCACTTTAATCTGCAACTGAGTATTTAGATAAATATGGCCTCATTTGTGAGAACTGTAGGGTGCTCTTATCTCCTCTTGAGAGACTTGTGGATGCTTGGTATCTCCACAAAGAAAGCCACTCTTATTGAGACCTATACCCAGTGTGAGAGTAGGTAACTCATTGTAGGCAACTCTGAGGAGTAATGACAGTTTGATGCTTGCACCAACAAAAAGTTATCAGGGCAAATTAGGAAATGGTAACTGTATGGTATGCCCCACTGCTACTGGTATTTCATCAGTGAGGGTACCACTGCTTGCATCGCAGAGCACCCTACTTCGTAAAACATTGTTCTTTGCACATACAAGAGTCATATTAAGTGGGATCAGCAGCTGAGGAGAGTGGGTGCCAGCCTGCAAAGGAATTTGCCTTTGCTGTGCCATCTTAGTGATGAATTAACTTTGTTTAAAAAAAAAAGAAAATGTTTTCTAATAGCGTGCTGTGGACTGCGGCACAAGGAAGGGATTTGGGTCATTCATGCTGAGGTTCTGCCTTAATTCCATAATTCTATTTATTTCTTTTCCTAATTAGAACCCTGCTCATGGCAGTGCTTTCTCCTCTAAATCCATTTATATAATACCAGAAAGACATAAGCGAGCTGAGCAGTTAAGGATGTGTTTCTCACGGGCTGGTGGAAAATACCCTGGCAGCTAGAGCACGACTGCTCAGCACCCGCGTTTTCCTCAGTGCCTGATGGAAAATGGCTGGTGTGTAGGAATGGCTGCTGGGTTCTGCACACTCCCCACATCCATGCTGAGCTGCGGACTGCTGGGCTGCATCACCTTGGGCTCGGGAAGGAGGAGAGGTGAGGTCTGCCCAGGAACCAGCAGAGGTGAGGCCATCCTCGAAGCTGCTGTTCCCATAGTTTGGGAGCACCTCGTGTTTCTTCCCTCACCATTGTGTCTCTTCCTCTTTTAAGGACAGTTATTGAGCTATTAAATAATGAGACAAATTGCTTAGGTTTATTAAATCTTAAGCTAAGGGAAAAGCCCTAGGGGAGATACTGGCTCCGTGCATTGGGTTACTCACCCTTGCAAAATTCCTGGGCTTCCATTAGGTTTTGGATTCGAGTGCCTGCTCTGTAGGCAGAGGCTGGTGGACAGGCTTCCCTGTTTTTCCCTTGCTCCAGCAGAGAAGGAATGGGGAATAAATAGGGTTGACACTTGCTCAGGCCATATCTAAATGTCTCCCTGCACCCAATGTGACCGTATTTTTATATATACCAACTATTTAAAGGAGAAATGCTGGCTAAGAAAGCTGAGAGCCATATGGCCATATGCAGTTAAGGAAGAAGCTGTAATGAGATGAGTCCTGCAAACTATCTGAGACAAATGCAAATGGGGTATATGCTCCAATCTTGATTAATGATGTGAAATGTTCTTTATTACAGGTTTATCTCCTTGCTTTTACTAATGTGGCTCTGCATGCTTATACATTCCTCTGCTGGGAAAGTTTTCCTGGTACTAACCCTAACTTGTCTGTGTCACAGCTTGTGCTACAGCAGGCTCTACCTCCTTTGTCCACTCGTATCAAGCGGTGCTTTCTCTCTTCCCAAACTCACCCAACTTTTCCTGATGCTGAAGGACTGTTTGGAATAGAATAATGATATTAATAACAAAATGCTATTAATGTATAGCAAGCAGTTGCTTGCTCACTCTCATCTGCTTTTCACTTTTTGGGTGTTGCTAGCAACTGTTCCGCATTTCTTGAGTTACTGTGCTTTGGGGATATATCCTAAGATATCAAATTGAGTGCAAACAACACAGCCAGTACATGGCTTTTGCTCTCCGGAGTGGACATAGGTGAATAGCTTCTTCTCCATCTGCCACTCATCTCTCACATCTCCCTCTGTCCTTGCAAAGCCAAAGCCAGGATCTCTGGCCTGTTCCCCCATGGCAGCACAGGTAGAGCAGAAAACAGTCACATTTCTCCACTGGATATTTTCCCGAGATGGCACACTTCCCACAGGCACAGAGCTGCAGTTACCAGCTCATAATGTCCACTCCTTTGCTTGCAGAGAGAAAATCTGTCCCATTTCCTCTGTGCATTTTCTTTCTAGCCTGGCTCACATATAGGCCAGAATAGCTACTGCAAACTATTTACAGCACTTTAGAGAGAGCCTACAAAACTGAGGGCAGTCCCTAAGCAGTCCTAATCTCTGCTGAAACAGAAGCTGGAGCTTTCGTATAACCTGCCCCTGGCAAAAAGAGAACTATATGGTGTAGCTTACAGGGATTTTTCTATAGCTACACTTGTGGGGGTTGTGTCCAGCTTCAGCATAGCTGGTCCTTTCTGTCCCAGTGCAGGCTAAAAAACAAAAAGCAAAAAACTGCACTGAAGCCTCCATCTACTGAGGAGGCTCTCTTCTATTCATCCAGTACATGTAGTGGCAAAGTGTACAGGTTGCTCTTTCCTGACAGTCTGCTCTGATCATACAATTTTCTACCATTGCAAGGCATCCGATACCAGCTCCAGAAGAGCTTTCATGTTTCTTTGTTTAGCAAGTTTTGCTTGAATAAGGTATTTGGGTCTTTCAGCGCTGTGGCTTATTTCCTTAGAAGGTCATATGCCTAATCCAAACCAAAAAAACCCAACTACATGTCCAGATGCCAGGGGGGAATAGAAGTTTGTTTTCAGTGACCCTGTCCAAGAACATATCATGTGCAACAAACAATGTGGTTGGGAAGATCACCACAGCACAGAGCTTGCTTTGATAGTAAAAAGAAAAGAGGAAGAGATGGGCTGGTTTAAATGCTCCTTTTCCTGGGATGCTCCACACCTTTCTAGGTCAAAGTTATATTTTGCAAAGTTAAAACAGTTCAGTTTGGCTTTCAAAAATCAGGTGATTGACATGTTTTCTGAAGTGCTGCATTGTGGATGAAAATGAGCAATAGCTCATTGAAAGTAAAATACCCATTTGTATGAAAAGACTCTCAGCAGCTTTCCTGTAAAACTTGCTCCTAACCAGTGGTCTTGGCAGATTGAGCCTTGCCATGGAGGACAGTGAGAACGGAGGCTCCCATGTCGCCACCTTTTCGAGCATCCAGGTGTATTGGTGGTGTGTGTTAAGCACAGTAGAGGCAGTAGAGGCTCTGTCAGGTGGGCACAAGTGTTCATCGTCACTTAAGCTCAGTGAGCAGGAGGAGTTGGGAGGTGAGAACCTAAAGATGGTTGATAAAGGTGTAGTGAATTGTAATAGAGACCTGGGTGTAAGAGTGGACAAGGGTCCTTCTCAGGAGAGATGGGAAAGTCTCTGGCAATGGTTTGGGAAGACTGTTCATCCTGCAGGACAGCTGAGGGTTTCAGTTTCAGGGGAGCTGCAGGTAAGGTGTGACATTGAACTCTTGTCTGTGTGGTGATTTTATTCAAGGTTGGTTCAAAGGTTTGTGAAACTTGAAACTCGCAAGTGGAGAGGATGGAAAGCCCAGGTTGAGAGGAGGAGCTCTGAGGTGAGGCACTGCACTACATGGAGTGCATAGTGTTATTAATGTATAGCAAGGAAAAGGTGCAGCTTCTGGGAGAGGCTTTGATTCTCTGTGCAGAAATGAAGTGGTTTGAGATGCTTTGCAAACCAAGAGTAAGAGCAGGTAGAGTCAGATCCAAAGAAAAGAGCAATAGAAGAGCTAAAGATGCATTAGGCAGGGCAGCCCACAGAGTGCACAGTGGCACAACTGTCTGGACTTACCAGAGAGGCGAGCAAAGCCCTTTGAGGTCAGGATTTCCGCCAGAGGTTTTATTGTTTCTCTCTTTTTTTCTTGCTAAGAGACAAATAGCTGCAAAAAGATATATAAAGTTCCTGGCAGGTTGCTCACCTTAAGTTTATATTGTGTTTAATGGGAGAAAAATGTGTTGACTGGGTTTTGATAGCTAGAAAGGGCAGATGTAGTTTGATTGGGTAACCTTCCAAAGTACTAGAGAAATATGACCTGAAAGCTTTTACATATATGAAGAGGTGTTGTCAGCAGGCTCTTTTTTTAGCATTAAGGCTTCAATAGAAGAATGAAAATGTGCTCTGGTAGTTTGAATGTTCTTGGCAAGTTATATGGGATTGCCACCTATCTTGAGACCTCTTTTAAATAGAGCTAAATTATTGAGTCCTCTCTCCGGTAGCTCTCATCCGCCTGCCTTGTTTACTGGGGACCAAAAATTGCCTGTAGGTATACATAGCACACATTGATTTTAATGTCACACTAACACACAGCACACAAACACTGTAATGGTTCTTGGGAGCAGCACTAGCCATGCTGTCACATGGATATTTAACTCTTTCTCAACTTGGGCAAGTGGATGGATATGAGGTTTAGCTCTCCAAGCTGCAAAGCTTTCCTTGAAGTTGTGCCTCCAGCATAATCCATGCAGCTGTACGCCTTAGACCTGCAGGTATCTCTAAACCATTTCTTGCAGTGCAAATTAATATCTGACTGAAAAATCACTTGTAAAGCCACAAAAGACTGTTGGCAGTAATTGTGTGCAGAATTTTGTCCTCCCCTGCTGTTAGATATGGCATAGCATGGAAAAGCTAGGAAGAGTGAAGGTCGTTTTGTTTTGGTTCTTTTCTCTGTGAGAGCAAAAGGGTAAGCTTCTAAGTGAAGCAAATAAAATCTTTTTCCATTCCTCACTTCTAATGAGCTGTCAAGCTTGATAGGAACCAAGATGAAGCAACTAATCTTGGCAAGACTCTAGCACTGCAAAGATAATTGTCCCCTCTGGAAAGTGTCTATACAGCTATGCAACACATGATGACCAAGTTTACATCCTCCTTGATAAGCTGTTTCAGCAAACTACAGACTAATCTGTATTTCAAGCCCAGGGGAATCGGAAGTATCACATAAAGTACAGCTTGCATATTACAAAGAGCAAAACATGGCACAAACCACAACACCTGATAAATATCCCTTTTGGCAAAGGAAATGCCTTCACCCTTCTGAATGCCAGCAACCATGGGTCAGGGCTGGCACACTTAAAGTCTGAGCTCTTCCTCCTCCCAAGATGACCTTTCTGGGGAATTTTGTGAATGGATGGCTCTGTCTCAAGGAAACCACTGAAACTCAAAGATAGCATCTATCAAGCGTGACTTTGTAGGTCATGGTGATGTAGTGCTCACATACAGCCTCTCGCTCACAAGAGCAATGAATCTGCAGTAACGAGGGCAAATGTTGGCCCAGGGTGCAGCTCTTGCACATCTTGCTTTAGTAAGACACCTTCCCCCAGTAGCATTCTCTTTGCCTACAGAATCAGCAAGGGAGTGATTAGTCTCAGGACTGTGTCACTTGTATAAACTTCAAACAAAATGGCCAACCTGGCAATTGTGAAGGCAGTTTCGATTCTTACGTGCTTAGACACCACTTCTATTGTAGGCTACCTCAAAGCCACCAGGCAATAAGGAATCTTGGGCATTGCTGTGTAGGTAAGTTTTGGGTGGTGATCTAGACACCATAGTACTAGTCTTCTAAGCCTTGGCCTTAATGTCTGAAAGAGAAAGACCCCTGAATCTTCTAATCATCTGCCATATTTACAGAGTCTTTCCTTCCATGTCACTTGAACAAATGTCTGCACCCTCTGTTGTCTCCAGTCTAAGAACATTTTTCTCTAGATTTGCCAACAGCAGAGAAGTCAGAAAATGCTGCAGTCGCACTGCAGGACATTTTACAGCTTCTGCACTGAGCCCGGGCATTTTAACCCTACTGACGTCAACATGCAAAGTGCTCAAGTATGGTTTTGGTTGGGTTTGTTTTGGGTGTTGATTGTTTTTCGGGCTTGTTTTTGCTTGTTTTTTTTAAGCCACTCTGCTTTTGATCAGCCCATGGCCAGGACAGCCACATAGAGTCCATAGTGAGACAATGTTGGCTGGCGTTGAACAGTGTCAGTGTCAGAGTTTAGGAAATGTTGTCCAACTAAATCACTTGGGAGTGTTTCAGGCAAGACCACTAAGCTCCAGCTCAGTCAGCTGGGTGCAGACATCAGTTAACATGTTTCTCTGGCATATACTGGACAGACAACCTGTTCAGGTGATGAGGAGGGTCCCTTCTGGTGATAACACCTGCACATCTGCTCTTCACTGGGGTTTTCTATGTCTCAAAGAACAAAGTCTTGCAGAAAATGGTTCATTCCAGAAGGTGAGCTCACTCGCCTCCCACAGACCTCTACAGGGAGAAAAGGCCTCCAGGTTGTGTCCCCAGTAAGTGGAGGCAGACAGCCTTTGCATCCCTTTGTTAAGCAGCCAAAATGAGCAGGGAACCTGTGCTAATTAAATGCTTTAAATAATGCTGCTTCCTGGAAGAATTTGTAAATCAAAGCTTGTCTGTTGATCTGCTCAAGCATCGACACCTTCCAGCCAAATCTGCAGTAGCATCACTAACAGACCTGTGACACACCTCAGTGCTGCCTATGGCAGCTCACTGTCTCTGATGGTATGTAGGGACACTTTGCAGCATGCCCTCTGCAGAAGGGTCAATAAGGCACAGCATTTGCACCATTTCCTCCAGGTTGCCCTCAAGTAGTACATGCTTTGGTTACTCTTCAATGCCATCTCCACAATCCTGTGATTAGTATTTGCAGCCTTATCTGGATCACGAGGAAAGGAGGTAGCCAAGGCTTTTCTTGAGGGAGGGCAAGGTTGCAGGAAGCCCACTGGAGCCAATATCCTTCCCAGACCAGGTGGGATGTTACACTAATGCTGTCTTCTTCCTAGGATCACATGCTGGGGTTGTCGAGAATGGATTTGCTCTTTGCTTAATCCCACATCTACTTTACCTTTTCAGGAAGACTCCACTCTGGAAGTCTTATCACCTCCTTCTGTCCCTGATTCCACGATTTGATCAGATTAGAGAAATTCCTGAACTGTGGGAACTCCATGAGGATCTCTGGCACCAAAGCACAGAAGCATTGCTCAGCTGGGAGGTTTTTATCTGGAAACAAAATGAAGAGTTTTAATTTCCTTCTGAAAGCCAGGGGGGAATCTGCATTTATCTATTCCCCAACATCCTCTTTGTCTTTTAGTTCAGCCAGCCCCTGGACTGCAATCACCAGCACTCCAGGCATTGCAATCGACTCAGATGACTGCCCTGGGATGTAATGAGACTGCAGCGTATCAAGAATAATAATGCACATCATGCTCCTCAGCTGCATTGTGTTGCTCTTACATGTAAGGACAGGGACTCTGGTTTATGTAGCTTGCTCTAAAGAGACATATTGGGTCTGACTGATGTTAAACTTGAAAACAAAAAATACCCATAGCTGTTAAACGTACATGGAAAAATTACCTCTTTCTTCCTGTTCTAATCAATAGGCTGTCCACAAATGCATCTGCAGCTTCTCATGTTGGTGTTCAGTTGATTAAAGATCTGTATCTGAAGCAACCCCCAAGGGCCATATTATCAGCTGGCGTTAATGAACATAGTGCTATCGACTGCAACAAAGCCACCAGTCACTTTATAGTGGATGATGAATTTACTTTAATTCTGAATAGCTCCATACACTAGTGCACCTAAGACCTGAGTTTGACTTGCACAGCCACTGTCCTGTAGATGCTGAGACTGAGCTTTGCATGTTCTGGGAGAGACATACTATGTTGTTACACTTTGAGACTTACCTTAACTGAGCCCTTGCTAGAAATTTGGTGTTCAAAGTCTGTAGAGCCCATTTTATTGACCAGTCTTCCAACTCCCAGCCCTCAGTCATTTTGCTTCGTTGTTTTGTTTCATTCCAGTCCTTGAGAACTGGGTCTGTAGACCCAGAGGGGTAGGGAAACCTCATCCCCAAGCTGTACAGTGCCTGGTATAAAGAGGGCTCTGCCCCCTGTATGACCTTCTTGCTCTTACCCAAACATGGAGTCACTTGTGAGAAGCTGACAGGGCTGTTAGTACTACTCAGAGGGGCATTTAGTCCTTCCACTGAAGTGCCCTTAGTTTGTTATTCACTTGTCATAGTGTTTCTGTTTAGGAGTGACTGGGGGGGTTGGTTGCTTGCTGTAGCTATTTCCACATCTGGATATGGTCCTTACAACCACAGATGGCAGAGCCATAGCCTGGCCTCTGAGTTCCCTCTGATCCCTGAAGCTTCCTATGGGTTTCCTTCCTCTTTGTATGTAGAGCCTGAAAACATTACTGTGGCCTCATGGCTGTTCCTGCAGGCCTGTTGTTTCTCCTCTGCTCTGGGAAAGGCTGCAGTCCTACCTGCAGGCCTGACTGCAGTTTTGTGCCTGGTTAACATGTGCTCTTCTTTCTGTAAGTCTGGTCCAACACAGCGGTCCCTACCAGGAACCCACAGGAAACGTCTCATAGCTACCATATGCTGCGTTACTAACAACACTAAACGTAAGGTTCAGAGTGTTGCTGATCACCATCAAATGACCTTTTAATCCCTTTCCCATGAATGTATTAGCTTAATTTTTCTGCTGGGAGTGCTCTCCTGTGGGTAAGCACATTGCATCTCCACCAGTGCTGACAGGGCAGCTCCTTCTCTTCACCAGGTGTCATTAGGGGGCTTATGCACACTGCTGTAGTGAAAGTCAGTGGTGATAGGCATTTGGCATCCCAGATTTTGTGGGTCTGTTCAAGCAGAGATGGTTTGGGAGGCAGAAGCAATCTGCAAATTCAAGCTTCTCTCTGAAGATGTGCCTGAGAGATAATGGTAATCACTAGCGTAATAACTAATAACAGCTTGAGACAGCTGGACTGATAAAAAACAGCCCAGTTGTGGAGATGGAGCTGGCATAACCTGTGTAGTCACCTGAAACAGATGTGGGAGTGGTGGAAATATTCAGTTTTCACTAGTGTGGGTTTTGTCTCTGTGAATGCAGCACAACTGAGAGATGCTAAATCTTCCATCTTGTCTCCTGGGTACTTCTTACAACTTCAGTGATAAAGAACAGCAAGATATAATGGCATCCCTAAGCCCTGAGGTGACAAGATCTCAAGATCTAAGTGTCTAAGCAGTCAGAGGGTTTACACATGTGGAAGCAAGAGGTACTCAAGAACTCGACATCAGACAAAGTCATCCTTATTAGAATGGCAAGTGTTTCTTCCTAGATTATTTCAGTATCTCCTATTTTCAGTCTATAATGCACTGATTTCTAAAACCTTTTTGTCTTACTGCGGCTCCTCAGCTTGTTGCAGAGGAAGTGGCTGTGTTCCATGATGATATGTGAAGAGTATGTCTCGGGGCTGAGTTATATTGCCGCTATGCAGCAAATACTCCTTTATCAATGTCCATTTTTTGCAGCTTACCTTTATGAGAAGGAAAAAGTGCACTGCTGCCTTAGCTCTAAGCAGCACCTTCAATACTCCTGAAGTCTACTGGATAACTGCTCCTTATGCTGTGCAAGGAAACATGTAGAAATAATTAGATGAATGAACATATGTTGGTTTAAGGCATTAGTAGTATTTCTTTAACATCCTCAGATGTATCCAGATTCAGGGAAAAATTATGAGGAGAGCTGGAAATTCAGTGAGTTTTGACAGGTTTTTTCTTCTTTTTCAGCTTGTCCATTAAAAAAAAAACAGCCGAAAACTGCCACTTTAGTGTTATTACTGTTGGACTTAAAGCATAAGTTATGAGGGACTCTTCTGCACCATGCCATGCAGTGAATTAATGAAGTTACCCCAGTGCTTTGGTACCTAGTCAGATACTCATTTGCTGAATCTTTCTAAAGAGTAAGTGTCTTGCAGTGAAACTGAACTATTAAAGCAGTAATTTTAGGGAGGGCTGAAGTAACAGCAAGCCCATCGTTTTCATTAGGCACAATTTCACTATATTTGAAACGGAGGACTCAGACAACTGCATTTAGATTAATTTGTAATACTGTTCTTTCTGGTAGATTGGGCCTGGAAAGACCAGAAATGGGTACAAGGGGGGTGACCCAGAACTTCTGTTTGATATTTATATCTTTCAAATTACTGCAAAATCCTTGTCTTTTTGAAGTCACTGGCAAGACAGCCACTGATAACGGATTCCACCACCACCACCACTCCCCCCCTCCCAGTAAGCATATTGTCTTTCCCTCTAAATTTCCATCAGGAAAACCTCATAAACAAGTTTGTGCCAAAATAAGGCCCAACTAAAAACCAGGATATTTTGTAAGTGGCTTCCTGCAGGGACAGTCTTGATATGTCTGTCCTGCTGTGTCTGTAGGATGAACCAGCAGGCAGCGACACACCACCTGGTTAACACATTCCTACAGCAGTGGGCCAGCCTGCAGGAAGCCTTTCGCACAAGTTCAGAACAGCTCTTGGGGTCTAGAAGAAAAAGCCATTAGTGAGGTCCTTGAGGGCCTGTCAGACAGCTCCATGTCCAGCACTGAGCTTAGAGTGGGGTGACAGCCCTGGGCGATAATTAAGCTGTTATTTTGGTGGCTGGGTGTATTGCAAAGTGCTCATCTTTAGATGTGTCATGCACACATCCCCTCTTGCTGCCGGGACACGCTGTTGACTTGGGAAGGCTATCCGCTCTGTTGTTCTTCACTGCAGTACCCAGGACAGCATCTGTCTGGTTCCTGGTGAATCTTCCCTCTTAGTGTAAATTTCTCAAAGCATGCTTATAAGCCATTAAGTATAAAGGTGCTACTTGTCCTGCATTGTTTCTGACAAAGTGAATTAGTGTCCCTGGCTAAAACACGCATGGCTAAGCTAACTGGGACCAATATTTATGGATTAGCCCTAACTTCAGCTTTGCCCCCCATGCCTACACAGGCAGACATGTCTGTATGCATCAATCGTTTCAATGGGGAGAGCATCCTTCAGATTACACAGGCCTCCTTCCTGTTTGGACAAACCTTCCACAGAGCAGTGAAAGAAGCTGTGTCTAGAGGATATAAATAGACAACCTTTCTGAATGAAAACATGTCTGTCATATTTAACAGAACAGCAGTGAGACACAGCCCAGGGATATGTGTGACAGATGCCCTGAAATAGATACCACAGGAGCCATCTATCAGCACTGCCTGTCCACTGTTGTGTCTGAAGTGTCTTTGAAACTAGACAAAATATTTTACTCTGATAGAGGAACCCGGAGCAAAATTAAAATTCTCTTGTGATTTGAATCAGATATATTTTTGTTACAAGTATTGCTCAGACCTCATCTCATGATCACCAAATCTGACTCTTCACTCCTTCCTGACAGCTTAGGTTGGTTTTCTATTGACAGGGTTTTCTTAAATCTTCTTGTCAGTTTCCAAGCAATGCTAGATTGATGTTTCTGCTGTTGGGAAGGTTTGCCATAAACCTTCAGCACTCATTGTAATAGGATATATGTACACTTTGATTCTATGATCTATAGTATACTTTTAGGTTGGAAAAGACCCTTAGGATCATAAAGTCCAGCCATACACCTAGCACTGCCAAGTCTACCACTAAACCACTAAACCATGAAGATGTAAGAATTAGGGACTGAACTGAAAGGGCATGACTGGCATATGGCTGAGATGAGCTTGAAGGTAGTCATTAAAATCTGTCAAATATTAATACTCAAGTTGTTTTCCACAGCAACCTTCCTTGCTTTCTCTCTTGTGATTCCGGGCAGCTTAATCAGTTTAACACTTCCTCTGAATAATGAGGCGGGGCAGCAAATCTCCTAGGGCTGCAGAACACTGACTATTAGTCAGACCTGGAGAACTTGGTCTTTGATTCAAAAACAGAGGCAATACTTCTAAGACCATCGGGCTTCACAGCATCTCGGTGCTCATATGATTCAGCCTTTGCAAGAGGAACCATCAGTATTCCAGGGGCTTCACTAGCATTTCCTGCAAGTTTAAAATGTATTTGCTGCTTTTGTGGCAAAAGACGAATCTCAACCCACAACTGGACGTCATGACCATGACTCTCTAAGTCTGGCAGTTCAGAAAGTTTTCAATCAACTAACCATTTATGTAACCCATACTCATCAGCTTGTCTATCAGGATGTTACGGGAAACAGTTGAAAGCATACTAAAGTCTACTGAAATAAACAACACCCAGTGCTTTCCTCTCATCTACCAAACCCATCATTTCATCATTATCAGGTTGGTCAGGCATGCTTGTCGCTTAATAAATCCATACTGACTACTCCCTTTTCTTGTCCTTTATGTGTTTAGAAATTGTTTCCACGTTTATTTCTGCTATCTCCTTCCCAGGGATCTAAGTGAGGGCGACCAGCTTGTACTTCCCCAGATCCCCTTTCTTACTGCTCTTGAAGGCAGAAGTGACACTTCCTTTCCTCCCATGCTTAGAAACCTCCCCCAAGGACCAGGACCTTCCAAAGACCAGCAAGAGTGGCCCCACAGTGCTACCTGCTAGCTCCCTCAGCGCTTTTGGGTGCCTCCCACCATAGCCCATGGACTTAATGTAAGTCAAATTTGTTTAAATGTTCCCTAACCTGAATCTCCTCCACCAAGGGCAAGTCCTCCTTGTTCTAGAGTTTCCCCACTGCTCTCGAGGGCCTTGAATTACTTAAGGACAGTCTTACCATTCAAGATGAGACAAGGATGACTTTGCATACCTTAGCCCCTTCTGTGCCCTTTGTCACCAGGTCCCCTTGCTAAAAGATGTTCCCAAGTGAGATCCCACCTGTAGGCTTATTTTTAAGGAAGCTTGTAGAGTAACCCCATGAATATCATTTTAGCAATTTGTATTGTCTGTACAGCCATTGTGGTCAACGGCTCAATGTCCAGTAACAAGTGGTGTCCTCAGGGATCAGTGTTGGGACTGGTCTTGTTCAATATCTTTGTCGGTGACATGGACAGTGGGATTGAGTGCACCCTCAGCAAGTTTGCCGATGACACCAAGCTGTGTGGTTTGGTTTATACACTGGAGGGAAGGAATGCCATCCAGAGGGACCTTGACACGCTTGTGAGGTGGGCTCATGCCAACCTTATGAAGTTTAACCATGGCAAGTGCAAGGTCCTACACCTGGGTCAGGGCAATCCCAGGCACAGCTACAAGTTGGGCAGAGAAGAGATTGAGAGCAGCCCTGTGGAGAAGGACCTGGGGGTGTTTGTTGATGAGAAAATGAACATGAGCCAGCTTCAGTGTGTGCTCGCAACCCAAAAAGCCAACCGTATCCTGGGCTGCATCAAAAGGAGCATGACAGCAGGTCGAAGGAGGTGATCCTGCCCCTCTACTCTGCTCTCGTGAGACCTCACTTGGAGTATTGAGTACAGTTCTGGTGTCCTCAACATAAAAAGGACATGGAACTGTTGAAGCAAGTCCAGAGGAGGGCCACAAGGATGATCAGGGGGCTGGTACACCTCCCATATGAAGACAGGCTGAGAAAGTTGGGTCTGTTCAGCCTGGAGAAGACTGTGTGGAGACCTCATTGCAGAAGAGCGGCCCCGGGGACCAGGAGACGGTGGGAGCGGGGCCGGAGGCTGGGAGGGAGCGGCTACCTGTGGAGAAGGTTGGGGCGGTCGAGAAGGGGAAGGAGGGGGCTGCCGAGCAGCGGGAGGTGGCGGCGGAGGAGCCGAGCCCCCAGCAGCCGCCCGCCGAGCCCCGCGAGCCCGAGCCCCAGGAGGATGCAGGAGACCACGCAGCATTCCCCAGCAAGGCTGAGGAG
>JANHGB010059065.1:23056-36246 GCA_026283785.1 Coracopsis vasa | reverse complement strand
AGCAGCGGTGGGCGGGCAGGAGCGTGGTTCCCACAGACGTGGCTTTCAACTTCACTCGCCTGAAAACTTCAGCCCCTCTCACTAGTGCAAGGAGACGTAGCTAATAAATGACAAACATACATGCCCTTGTAAGAAGTCCTTCTCCAGCTTTCTTGTAGGCCTCCTTAAGTACTGGAAGGCTGCTGTAACATCTCCCGAGAGCCTTTTCTCCAGGCTGAACAAGCCCAACTGTCTCAGCCTTTGTTCATAGGATAGGTGCTCCAGCCCTCTAATGATCTTTGTGGCCTTCTGGACTCACTCCAACAGGTCCACATCCTTCTTGCCTTGGGGGCTCCAGAGCTTGACAAAGTACTGCAGGTGGGGTCTCATGAGAGTGGCGTAGACGGGGAGAATCACCTCCTTCGACCTGCTGATCATGCTCCTTTTGATGCAGCCCAGTATATGGTTGGCTTTCTGGGCTGCAAATTCCCATCGCTGGGTCATGCTGAGGTTCTCATCAATCAACACCTCCAAGTCCTCCAAATTGCACTTGGAACCAGGTGTCTATCTCCTCAGCTTCCCTGATGCTACGCATCCTCCTCACCGCTTCCTACAGCTCCGTCACCCTGCAGGAAGTCCTTCACCTGGGCATCTCTTCTGGAGGCAGGTATGCTGCCTGTGCTGCCGAGGAGAAAAGGTCTGGGCGCTTCCTGCATCCCAGGGTCTGTCCTACAGCCTCTCCCTTAATGTCTAACATTTTTCTCTTGCCTAACTAGCTTATATAGGAAGCTTCTTTTTTGTAGTTTGAATAGAAAAGAGGTAAGGCTAATATATTACAAAAAGCTTACAACTCATACTCCTTTAACTTTTCTTTTTTTTTCTTTTTAAGACTAAAATGGTGATGGCCACATTACTTTTTTTTTTTTTTTTAAGTATGGACAAAGTCTGCTCTTTGTTCTGCGATTACTTTGTCCATGTTTTGTGGTGTTTTCTGTGTGATTACACCTTGAAAGGTTATTGCAGAAGTAAAATGACTGTCGTCTTGCAGAAACCTTAGGGAAACCTGCAGGCAACAAATAAGAGTTAAAAGCATATACTGGTGCTCTGCCATTAAAGCAAAAAATGTAGAGTGCTTCTGAAAATGTTAACAAAATGAAAGAGGCTTTTCTGTTCCACCAAGCATTGAAGCTATCGTGTCTGTGCATGTATTCTTAACAATAAAATGAACTTCGAGAAAAAAAGCCTCAGTAAATGCAGAACATCAGTCTCTAGGTAGAGGGCTGGAAAGACTGGGAGCCTCAGATGTTTTTATAAACTTGGGAGTATGAAGAAATAGTTTCTGGACTTTTTCTTTTGCCAAAGGCAGTGACTTAGCCCTCCATAAGATTTAATCTTAAGTGCATCTCTGAAAGTACTTTTTCAATATGATTTTCTATGTCTCCATATAAAATCTACTCACTTTCCTTGCCTCCCTTTCCAGTGGCTTACTATGGCTGCTGCACTGTTCGCATGAAGCCAGAAGGGAGGAGTATGTGGTCAAATGCCTCCTTACAGTTAGATGTCATGTTTTTGAAAACAGAGGAAAGATGTGGAAACTCACAAAGGAAAAGTTATGGCAGCATTGCCTATGAACTCACATAATTCAATGCACTCATCTATCTATTTATTTATTTAACTGTAGTTTGTTTTTTTATTGGCAAATCCACAAATATTGTAAAATCCTGTTTTAACTGTTGGTTTCCCCATCCCCCACCCCCCAGTTTATTTAACAAAAAATACTGGACAGCTCACCTTACATTTATCATACACTTGATTGCCTGTTGAAACTCTGATCCAGATGGAATCTATTACAAAGGTCCTATTTATTCCAATGAGGCCAAGACTTTTGCCTGTGTTACCTAAGTTCAGAAAGCCTGCAGAGCAAGACTCAGAAGAGATCTGCAGTTTGAGGACGGGATGTCAGTGTAATGAGGCAGCCAACAGATGCAGTAGTTCATGAAGATGGGGTCTAAGTAAGGGGCACTCAGCTAAAATAGTGTCACAGTAACAGTCTTAGATGTGGTGATAACACACCACAGAGCAGTTTCTGCCCTGCTGGGGTACAGGCACTGACATAGACTGAGCTTTAGAAGGAGGATGCAGTTTTTGAAGTCACAGGCTGCACGGAGTGCCTGGGGCCTGCCTCTGATACCAGGAGAGATACTGAAGTGGGTTGAAAACTAGCTGAATGGCCAGCCTCAGAGGGTGTCAATCCTTGGGGATAATTCAGAAGCCATCTGGATATGCTGGCATAGGTGGCCCTGCTTGAGCAGGGCACTGGACCCGATTACTTCCAGAGATTCCTTCCAACCTGAACCACTCTGTGTTTCTGTAATATTCGTGTATATGAAAAATGGAAGTTGTACTCTGAGGCTTACTGAAAGGTCAAAAAAGATAATTGTGAATGAAGCAGAGTCTGAAAGAGCCACAGAACAATCAGGGTAACTCAAAATCAGAATTCATGGCAGGATTCCAGAAAGAAGACTATTTATTATTATCTCTAAGGCGTGTTCTTTTCTGTGTCCAACTGGGAGTCCTCCCTACTCTTTGTTGTTTAGTGCAGAAGCTAAGCATGAAATCAGTCATTGTAAACTTCCTTTGCTCAGTTCTTAACTTTGACCTTCTGCTGCTTAAAAGTGGTTGACACAATGGTTTACATGAGATAATAACAAAAAAATTGGTTTGGCATAGTTTTACACAAAAATTGAAATTAGAAATCCGCAAGATCTGTAGACTACTGGAGAATCCTGTATGAGTGTGTTCAATACCCTCATCCCCTCTCCCCACCCTACCAAACAAAAATCCCAAACCCCACATCCTATCAATTACCTCTGCTCTTTACTGTAAACGGTCTAACACAGAGAAAATTGAGTTGGAAGCCAGTGGCAATACATTCTCTTCTTTCAGTAGTGTCACTCTTAACTGCAGGAAGAACTTGGGAATTTTATACTTTGAAATCATATGTCATTTGAATTAATCTTTGCTATACGCAGAATAGTTGAATCCCTTACAAGTTGCATTGCATAAAATAATTGCTGTCACTCAGACACTGACACTTCAGGATTATATTGGAAATAAAGCAATGCTTTGGCTGCACACAAATTGGTACGTCTTCAATACACCCAGGAGAGCTATATAATCTCTAATTAAAAAGACATTTTTGAGATAAAGACTTCCAATGTCAAACTGTAGATTTATCAGATGTATTGCATGTAGCAGGACAGAGTATTTTACGGTTTTGACTGAAATTAATTACAAGACATTTTTATATGGTATAATCTCAGGTGTTCCAGTCTGAAGACAAGTGTTCTGTGGAGCATTGCCAGCTGTTCTGCAGGGCTGCTCCTTTCCATGGGGAAAGCATCTGTCAAACTACAAATGCATCACTTTCTGCTACTAAAAGCTATATTTTGGACATGTGTGCATGCATGTACTTCTCTGTTCCTTATCCTTTTTTATCACCACAAAAATAGAGAACACCACTAAAGAAACTTGCAGGTTATTGGAATTCTAATTGAAACAGGAGTGTTGGGGTAGACTTTGTGGGAATGAGTTTTAAAGAATGTTTATGCAGTGAACTGAACGAGATAAGGATGTCTTAGAAGCAGTTAAATTCTCTTTGTGGTGAACACTTGCATCTGGTTAAAGGTATATGAACAGATGCACAAAAATATGCTTTGGAATGGACTGACTTTGTCTCTATTTTTTAATGGATATGCAAACAAACCAGTGCTTTTAACCTGCTTTGACAGTGAGGTGAAGTTAGAATAGGTCAAAAGTAGAATACAAATCTAGTTGTCCTTGTAGGTTTTAACTATTGATATACATTGAAAACATAATTTCCTTAATCTTTACTGTTGCAATCTGAGTTAGTATAGAAAAATATTTCCTTTTTCTTTTATATATTTCCTCAAGAGTATCTAATCCAAGGATAGTTTTGAACCCAATTGCAATGACACGAATAATGAACCATGGGGCAGTGTTTTCAGGCTTAGCAGAAACATGAGAGAGCTAGAGACCATAAGCATTACCGGCATCTGTGCTTGGCTGGACGGCTAGGAATGACAGATTTATTACAGGTAAGTTCATAAAGGTTTCTATGGTTCTAACAGCAGTGTGAATATATTGGTTGTAGGTGCTGTGTTTCAGACACATAAAGAAGAAAGGCTTTGTTCTCAGAAGGGATGAGAGAACAATAATGTCATATGTAAAGAGTGACTGTCATCTACAAGCAAGGCTATAGATATGTCTTACTAATGGACTTACTCAGATATGAGCAAAACAGTACTACAGACAAGACATGCACTAGAGCTGATCAGTTTCGGTGATCATTAAAGCTGAAGGAAAACCAGGAACTGACAGGCGTATGTTTGGAGAAGTGATGCGCAAGTTTAATTTTATTAATTTGTTATAAAGTGCACAGAAACTTTTAGGATGCTGTCTTTGGGAAAAAACTTTCTCAAGCATTTATTTATTGAATTAATTGGGAAAGTAAACTGCACTCTTAAAGCAATAGAGAATACTGCTTTTTAAACTGTGGATTGTAGTGCTGCTATAAAACATATTGATTTTTACTTGCTAGTATCTTTACTAACCAAGAGCTGATGCTGATGTCTAGAAGTCCTATTCTTAGCCATTACAAAGATAATAGTTATTTGAACTGGCCAATTACAAAGAAATAAGATTTTTCCATATCAAGAGCCCTGGAAAATCTAAGCCACAGGAGCATATGCTCTAGGTCAAACCAGTGTCCAGTATTCTGCACACATAATGCACTTAAGATACTTGAACATCTTCACTGATAGCTCTGACTTGGTTAATGTGGAAGAGGAAGCAAGATAGTAGAGACAATGCAATACATGGTGTATGTCAATTAATCCTTCTAAAATTTGGGGCATGTCAGCCCGTGTAAATCAATGTGGTGTTTCTCATCATCAGGAATAGCTGTTTCTGGTAGTCCAGGGATGGGTAGTATTCCCTCCTTTGTAGGAATACCCTATTTTTTGACTAATCTTCCTTAATGGAGATGATTCATGTCACCAGCTGAAGGCAGATTTGCATTGCTTACTGAGAATGAATGGTGGGTCTGAACAGGTACCCTAACAGGACTTTTTGTAGTATTACCTAACCTGCGTTTCTTGTAAGAGTTCAGCAGGTGTGTGAAGGACTAACATGGATCCTTATTTTATATTTGTGAAGAAGTCAAATCAAATAACTCTCAGGTTTTTGTCACCCTCACTTCTGTCAAGCAAACAATGGTGAGGTTTCTTCTGTTTTGGATTTCCTTGCTTGTTGCAGAGACAGCAGCATTTTATACTACTGAAATCCTGGCTGAGGCTATTCTTGGTTATGGATCGTGCAAGGTGGTAGTAAGTGTTCGAAGGACAGAGCCTAAATCTCAGCTAATTAGGGAAGCATGTTTTTTCCTATTGTCTTGTTACAGTGGGAGTGCTCACCTTGATTTTTTAGTAGTTTCTCTGGTTTAATGAAACAGATGGTATTTTACTGTGGCTGTAAAATGGGAATTTAAACTTGAAATGTCCTGGGGTGAGGTTTGTTTTTTGTGGTGGACATTTTTTTTTGTGATTTTTTTTTTTTTTGGTTGGTGGTTAGTTGGTGGGTTTTTTTTTTTTGTTTTGTTCAGTTTTTTGGTTGTTTTTTTAAGAAATGGGTTATGATTACATCTGAAAATACACAAAGATGTAAATGTGTCTGAAGCTTTCCTTTTTGACACAAGCTGACTATTATTTCAAATGGGGATGAACTATTAAGTCTATAATTATCAAAAAGCCTCTTTAAACACTCCTGTTTCATTCAACAAGAGCACTTATATGAGAGTGTTACTTTACAAAAAATGAATTTAAAACATGCTGAAATATGCAGTAGAACTGTATACTTAAGATCACTGTAGGAATTTGCACTCAGCTCTGCAACTCATTTTTCTGTAGATTGGAAGAAACTTTCTGATGGTGTCTCCCTCCAGTGAATCTGTTGTGAATACATGTGTGTGGTGGTTTTTTAAATTCATTAGAAAGTCTGATTTTTCGTAAAGGTCGTTCATCTTCATGAAGAGTCAAGGAAGTGCAATCATATTAATGCAAATACCTGTAGTTGAACCTAACAGTGTAGTGCAGGATGATGTAATGCAAATCTTCAGAAACCTGGTTTTGTGCCCATAATAAAGTAGCAAATGGCGATAAAATGTAACCTCCAGTGATATTTCAGCAAGTCTCCTCTTTGGGTGTCTCAAAGTACAGCACAAGACCTATGATACATTTGTGGTGGGAAGTTGTCACTGTTATGTTCCTGAAGAGGTATTTGCTGGTTTGCTTAGCTAATCCTACAGCTGAATTGATTCTTCTGATCAAGTAAATACTTTTGATAACATTTTTGACTGTGTAGCTGCTTTCTTGTTTTACAGATATATTCCCTTCTGTATTATAGAAGTTCTTTTTCGACTATTAATATATATTTGCTCTGCATTTGGGAAGAAATGATCAAACCATATTCTTTTAAGGACACAAGTGAACTTTTGTAATTTTTCTTTCTCGGAATGTGTGTGTGTGAGAAGGAAAAAATTCTTTCCTGGTCCTGCTGTATTCTTTTACGCAAACCATCTTCTGTCTTGCTAATAAAATCATAGAATAGTTCGAGTTGCAAGGGACCTTCAAAGGCCATCTAGTCCACCCTCCCTGCAATGAGCAAGGACATCTTCAACTTATAGTTTGTAGTTGTTGTCTGAAAAGATGTTTTAGTGAGAAACCACTTGAAATAAAATCTGAGCTGTGTTTTTCTGAACTGAATAATCTGCATGTATTCCTTCGTATCCACTACTTAGATGATTACATTCAGGCATATGTCTTTTCTATGCATGGTTGATAAAAAACATTTTTTTATGGAGGATCTTTCAGATGCAAGGCATGAAGCTGCTTCTAAGCACAGTGCTTCAGCTGTATGCTTCCTGCATGATTACCTGTTTGGGTTGAGTTTTGTTGGTTTTTTGTGGGATTCTTTATTTCTTTGTAGTTTGCTGCCCACTATAAAATGATTCATAGAAAGCTTTGTCTGACCTTTTTTCCAGCCAAAGAAGTTGTGCATTCTCAGTGTCCCTAAGTTACAATGCTTGGTATGTTGAGTATAATAAAAAGTGAAACAAGGTGGTGTCTTCAAATTGCTTTTCCTTAGTTTGAATTGGCTTATATGGGGCTTTTCGATTTCTGTTTACTTCCAGAGATTTGTTTTTACTGCTGTAAAGAATCATGAAGAGCCACATGAGCAGATGACCGATAGACTTGTGATCTGCAGTTGTCTGAAGAGCTCCACTACCTAGCACTGCGTTGTGATGATGAAGAAATGGTCGATTTTCTTTCTTTTTTTTTTTTTTTCTTTCTTTTTCTGTTCCTTTTCTTTCTGTCAAAGTACAGTTTTATCTTAAAATAAAAAGGAATATTACAGTGAAGTCACACAGTACCAAATCCAGAGAATAGGAAAATATTAACTCTTCTAACTTTAGCTCTGGTAATCATAGGTACGTAATCCAAATTTCTAAGATGGAAAATGATACCAACATTTAAACACCATCACCTGATACTATCCAGTAACTGATTAGGTAGATTGCTCTGGGTTATAAAAAATGAATAGCATTGCTTTATGTTGGGATAGTAAGTATAAACTGCACTGTGGATCTCAGAGCTTATTATTGCAGGCACACTGGACAATTGAAGCTTCTCATGTGAGCACTCAGAGTCTGTTGTATTCTTAAACTGTGCAACACATTTATTGTGCTATGAGTGTTGACCTAGAAAAATAATTCCGTTTTCTGTCAAGTCTGTTGCTACTGTTTTTCTCATGTGAGAACTTTTCACTTTGTTTTCAAGATAATTCACGTGACTACAGATGGATGAGCCCCAAGGGTACCAGGAGGCACTAAAATCCTCACACAGGTATTCTTTGCTTTGCTCTGGGACAGTAGCTGGTAAAATAAATTACTACTGTGCTTTCAGTTACTTCCTTTCAAAATGCTGTAGTTGTAAACAATTGCTATGTAAGGTCAGTGGAAATCTATTGGAAATATTTCAGAATTTAGCAGACCTAGAGAACCAGGGCTCTAAACAACATAAACTACTCCAGCTGCTCAACAGAATTCCTCTGGTGACCAAAGGCATTATCGACATAATAAAGGGTGATGCCGGGGAGGATTTCTCTGGAGTGGGAAGTTGCTCTGTTTCCTCAGGGACTTTCTAGATCTTGGAGAAAACTGTCACATCAGGGCATAATTTGACCAGAAAGGAGACTTGGGGAATTAACTGAAAAGTAATGTGATGTTACTCATGTAACCTGATGTTTTTCATCCAGTGAAGCTGGGATGTCTAACTATCTGTTTGACTGTGGTAGTATAAAAGGGATAAGGGCAAGATGTACACTAGCACTGCACCTCTTTGCCAGAAGAACATCTCTAAAATTTGTCTTTTCCAACTGAAGAACTTTTCTTAATTCCAAATCAAATGTAGCAGACTTAACTAGAACACTTACAATAATTTTAACTACACTGAAGTAGTAGCATATGTTGAAGATGTGTGGTATGACACTTTTTAATACCTGTTGGCCTACAACTTGAGGAATACAGGATGATTGCGAAGGTCTGCAGAAAAGTAATAAAGGTGGTAGGATGTCCAAGGGAGATGTGAGGGAGAACAAGACAAAGATACTTAAGCTGGAGAAAAATCAAAATTCTGATCAGGTAAAAACACAGTAAAATAAATTATTTTATAGTTACATAACACTGCATGTGAAATATCACAAAGAAGAAGATAACCCTCCTAACTTGGAGACAACAAATAGATTTCTTTAGAACAGATAAAACCCAAAATGTCTCATAGTCCTTGTAGAAATATTGGTCTATCTGAATAACATCACATTCTTTAATACTAGAAAGTGAACTAAATTCCCACAGCAGAAATATGTTTAAATTCTCTAGGACAGGATTTTAGAAGTTCTGTCAAACTTTATTTTCCTTCTAATTCAAAACTGAAGTTAAGAAATATTTTTGAACCTTAATATTTCAACTGTTGAAACCTCCTGTTGTCTGTTTACATAAAAACACTTATTGTTTCGTGTTTCTATGCCTGAGGTTATATTATCTGCAGCATTTTACTATCATCTGCTATTGTTGCTGTAAAAAGGAGAAGGTTAAGATTGTTCTAAAAGTATTTGCACAGGGAAGAAAACCTCAGTAACAAAAGAGTATTTCAGTAAGCTCTTGAGAGTATAGAAAGAGACAGTGTCTCAAAAGTGAAAAAAAACCCAGAAACCCAGGCAAAAAGCAAATAAACAACAAAACAGTAATCTCGGAGAAAATGAGGAGAGTTATGAAAGTTTCAAGTCATCCTGATTTACTGTTATTTTCTAAACAAACAAGAGCAAGGTTCTGATTAGAATAAATAAATATTTCAGGGGAATCTTTTCACCTAGTTGTGCAGGATATGTGATATATGTGTGTTCTAGCTGGATAAGAGGAAATCTCTCCTGGTGATGGTATTTGAGATTTGGAAAACTGATTATATTCCTAGTCTTAACATGTGTAAAGTAGGGTGAGGGTGAGGACAAGGAAAACCAGAGTCAATCTTTGTCATGGTTGACAGAGATCCTATTTTTAAACCTTTAGCTCACAGATGAAAGACAGTAACTCAGGGTAGCTAAAGCCACCCATTTGGCTACTGCTTTATATTGCTGTATTTCTTCAGTGATGTTTGGTATCATTGCTAGGTTAAATGTGATCACCTCTGCCCGTAGGATGTTAGTAAATCTTGTGGCTGGAATGAAGTCTTAGATGTCTCTCCCTCCTTCTCCCTTCTTCTCTTCCTGCAAGAAGCACTAAAAACACTGTTCTTCCACAGCTCCGTTGAGCTGCTCTCCAAAGACGTAGATACAAACAAAACACTTCTGAGGATGTTTTTTGTTTATGTTTGATCCATAATGAATAAATAATGGTTATATGCAACATGACTAAAATAATGCAACTGTATTGTTGTCACTGGAGCCCAAACAATACATATTTAATGGCAATACCTATGTTTAGACTGCAGAAACACTTTGTTCTTGAAATATACACTTTAATAAGACTTGGGGGCTGTTTTTTTGTTTTCTTTTTTCTTTCCACCACTACTCCCCTATTTTTGCTTAATACATTAGTTAGTAGGATGTGCTTACTTCAAATCAATAGTAACTCATTTCTGTGGGAAACAATGAGTATTTGAGTTTTTGTTATGCAAAACTACTGCTAATGTTCATTCAAGTATAAGTGGATATATATCTGGAAAAATACTATCCTATTTGCAGTACTAATACTCAGATAGTTCAAGGCTGTGGCCTCCCCTTGAGCCTTCTTTTCTCTAGGCTGAACAAGGCTGACTCACCCTGTCTTCATAGGAGAGGTGCTCCAGCCATTGGATCATCTTTGTGGCCCTCCTCTGGACTTGCTCGAGTAGGTCCACATCCTTTTCGTGTTGGGATCATTACCGGCATCATCACTGTGGTGATCTGGTGAAGAGACTGGTGTGACAACACAAGCCTGTAGTCTATAGGGACCAATGCGATGGCTGGAAAGCCATAATCATTTGGATAGGGTAATTCATTTAATACTTCCGCATCAGGTTCTGTCCTATTTGTGCTGTGCCAGTATTTCATCAAATGGGCACAGAATTTAAGATTTTATAAGTGTCGTGGTTTAAACTCAGCCGGCAACCCAGAACCACGCAGCCGCTCACTCACTCTCCTCCTTCCTCCCTCCGCTCCCAGAAGGATGAGGAGGAGAATCAAAAGAATGTAACTCCCACGCGTTGAGGTAAGAACAGTCCAGTAATTAAGGTATAACACAAACCACTGCTGCTACCACCAATAATAATAATGATAAGGGAAATAACAAGGGAAGAGCATACAACTGCTCACCACCCACCGACTGATACCCAGCCCAACCCGAGCAGCAATCTAGTCCTTCCGGGTAACTGCCCTCAGTTTATATACTGGGCATGATGTGCTGTGTTATGGAATACCTCCTTGGCTAGTTTGGGTCAGGTGTCCTGTCTCTGCTTCTTCCCAGCTTCCCCTCCATCCTGGCAGAGCATGAGACTCAAAAACTCCTTGGACAGAGTAAACATTACTGAGCAACTACTAAAAACACCGGTGTTTTCAGCTTTGTTCCCAGGCTGAAAGTCAAAAACATAGTGCTGCATCATATACTAAAAAGGAGAAAAATGGCTGCTACTGCTGAACCCAGGACAATGAACTGCAGTGATCTGGGAGATGTTTTACCTAGAACTCAGATGTCACTGTTGAATGTTGGTGACCTCCAGGACAGTAGGGAAGGCAACTGGAAAACAAAATTGTAGTAGCCATCTGACAGCAGCATCCTCTCTTCAAGAGTCAATACCATAAAGTTGTTGCGCCAAAAGTGTTCATTGTGTGGGCTGAAAAGAATGGTATCAGATTTGGAGACAGTGCAGAATTCTTGTTGAAGCAGCTACATCTGGTCTTAAAATCCTTACCCACATCAAATGAAGGATGGCTGAGCACATAGAGGAGGATGAACCAAGGCTGCATTGGGATAATAGCTCCCAGTAACAGTGAATTTAGCTGTCAAAAAGCCATGCAAATTCTATCAAATATTTAGAAAGATGAAATAGATGTCTGCAAAGACAAAACCTGTCAAAAAGACTAGGACCTGGAGACCTGGAGAGCACAAATGGTGTGTTTTACAAGCCTGCATAGTCATTAGGCAGCTGTTTGTGAATTTCCCCAAAGCTGGAAATAAATTACTTTTTCATTACTTTTATCTCTGTGGAAGCCTTCTATATCATGAGAAATGTTCTTTGAGAGTGCTGCACTGATGGGACCAGTGTCAAAAATGTGTTTCAAATCAAATGGAAGGGTGAGCAAAAAGTGTGAAACATAGACTGTAAAGAAAGCAGATGGCATCTGATATGATCTAGTTCAAATTTGTAGTTGCTTCACCTCTATTCACGGTTTTAGCAGAGAACTTCAAGACTAATACCCACTGGCATATTTTTATTGTCTTAATAATCTTTCTAAGTGATGATTAAGACCCTCATCATACATAAATAAAAGTGATTACACTGTGTTCATGCCTCTGGATTCAAGTATTGGTATCTAATCACTAGTTTTGCGCAGCTTTGGTAACTGTGAGTGAAAATTGGCTAAACTCACTGATGTTTTGCTTTCTTGTTTGTTTGTGGTTTGTGGTTTTTGTGTTTTGGTGGTGTTTGGTTTTTTGTTTTGTTTGTTGTTTTTTTTTTTGAGGGGGTGGGGTTTTTCTTCCAGATACATGCCCTTTCAAGTGATGAGTGTTAGTGTATATGCGAGAATAATCCCATAGAATATCCACACTGTAGGTTTGTGTTCAGTATGCTAGAAACAGAAATAAGGAGCATACATACTGAAAAGGAGTACTTAATTATGTGTGCATTTCTCCCAGGTATTTTAAGGGAATACCTACATGTTTGCTGCAAATCAGACATGGCAGTGCTCTACAATATGTCAAATAATAGGAATATGGCTATCTGAACTCTTACTCAGCCTTCCTTTTGATCTTAGATGGGCTAGATGCAATGGTTTCCACCAGAAGTCTTGTAAAACTCTGTGCTACACCACACCTGCTAGCTCCTCAATATTCATGTCAGGTCAAATCTACGTTCTGGCTGTGAGCTGCTGCTGAAGGCGGACATACCGCCTTTCTTACCACTACTGCTTCGTAGGTGGTAGATAAGCAGAAAGCGATAAATATTCGATCTGTGACTTTTGTCATCTGACATTGACAATAACCATGAGTTCGAGTGTTCAGCAGAGCACAGGCACAGCATAGTGCCAGTGTGTTCCTATGGCTTCTAAAGAGGACCTGATTTACCACTTGCCAAGTTGTGAACTGCCATCACTAAACTGTGCAGAAAATTCTTCTATAATATTGTACATGCTTATCCTTTTATTTTTGGAGTTAAATCCAATCCATAAGGAAATCAATATGCTCTAACCTCAGAGCACAACAGCATGCCATCACTTAGGCCGATGGATGTCTTGCACATAAAAAATGAATGAAGAAGACCAGATAAAATGACTATATGCCTGCAAATGCTCTAGCAAAAGCAAAGATCTCAGGCAAC
>JANHGB010059065.1:0-22956 GCA_026283785.1 Coracopsis vasa | reverse complement strand
TTATCAGCGCTGTTCCCAGGCTGAAAGTCAAAACCACAGCACTGCACCAGCTACTAAGAAGGAGAAAAATGACTGCTTGTCATTTCAGCTACTGCTGAACCCAGTACAATAAGTAAAAAAAAAAAAAATCAACAGTATAAAGTCAATGTGGAATTTAATATGGAACAGTTCGAGACTTTGTGGCATTATGGAGAGATTCAGCATAGAGATATTATGAATCTTTGAAAGAGATGTCAATTTCCACTGCATCTTCAGATATATATTATAATGTTCTCCTTGTTTTGGCAGTTGCTCTCTAGGGACATGTAAATAATGTTGCAGAAGAAATTATTTTTCTGTTAAATGCATAATGTAAAAGCACATTCTTAGTGGTTTGCTGACTGAGAGCGATGAGGACTGAAGCAGGTCCTCCTGTAGCCACAAATGGGCTTATCTCTCAGTGAATGCTGTGGAAGTGACAAAACCTGTAGTAGTTCAGGAAAACTTACTTTTACATCAAAATCTCTTTAGCTTTGAAGGAGACTTGGGGAGTCTTTCAATTTGTGCAGTTTGTGTGTACTTAGATATGTTTTCAGAAATGTTTACCTAGTGAGGAACATCTAGTGCAGTTGTGCCAGGTAAAAAATCAGACCAAGCCAAAATTAGTGACTACAGAGGTGCTTTCACTGGCAGGTCTTTGTTTTCTCAAGAGCAGTGGGCTGTGTCTGTTGCCTTCACCACTGAAAGAACAAGTGAACTCTGCTGAAATGAGTGATATCTTGCTTCTGCTCTGAACCTTTTGACACAAAGGTCTATGTTTTGACTAAGCTTGACTGATTTTTCACCAGTGTATAAAATTTACTTTCCTTATCTTTTTGACAGTTGTTCAGACTATTTAGGAGATGTGGCTCTATCAGTTTTGGCTGGTATGGAGTTAATTTTCTGCATAGTAGCTCATATGGTGCTATGTTTTGAATATTTTGGTTATTGGTGAGCAGTGCTTACATAGTGTCAAGAACCTTTCTGTTTCTCAGACTGGTCTGCCAGTGAGTGAGTAGGCTGGGGAAGCACAAAAAGTTGGGAGGGGACACAGCTGGGGCAGCTGACCCAAAGGATATCCTAGACCATATGAAGTTGCACCCAGCAATAAAAGCTGGGGGAGTAGGAGGAGGGAGGAACGTTAGGAGGAGAGGATGACACTGGGAGCGATGGCATTTGTTTTTCCAAGTAACTGTTACACATGATGGAGCCCTGTTTTCCTGGAGATGGCTGAAAACCTGCCTGCCCATGGCAATGATGAATGAATTCCATGGCTTTTGCTTTACCTATTAAACTGTCTCTATCTCAGACTATGGGTTCTTGCACTTCTATCCTTCTAATTCTTGCCACCATCCCACAATGGGGGACTGAAAGAGCAGCTGGGTGATGCCTAGCTGCCCACCAGGCTTAAACCAAGACAGTAGTTCAATCTTTAATACTGTGGATGCAGTATCCCTACTCAAGCAACGCATGAGAATGGAGCAAGACTTTTGGATGTGGACAGTGCCTATGCTAAAGCACACATGCAATGATGTGCCTGTTTTTTACTGCCCTGCATATCAGTTTCACATTATCTGATGACATTTTTATGGGGAATTATATTGGATGACTGTGAGAACTGTGTTATGATATTGTATTACCTTCTAAAAGTGGTGCTATTATTTATGTCAAGGTAGCTCACTTTGTAGTCTGGACACATTCTTTAGTGGCTAGAGAGCTAATGATTTAAAGATCATCTTATGTTTTAAAAGGAACTTGTGTTTATGCCATAGGAGAGGTAGTGGTGGTCTCTTTTTGTCAACTGGTCTCCTTTCAGGCCTGCATTAAAAAGCCTGAGACACTAAATCACATTTTCCAAAGGAACCAAGTACCTAACCTTACTTCTTGAGATCTTATGTGAAAATGATTAATTTTTAATGATCTGAAAAAGGAGGCATGTGAAGCTGCAGTTAGAAGTTACAGGCCTGCTCTAGCTGGATGCTAGTTGACTGTAACTAGCCAGCCATAAACAACATGAAGTGTTCCAGCTACTGCTGTTTCTAGTTCTGGGACACAGTCTGTAGTCAGCCTGGAATTTATTATTAAAAATTACTTAATCTTTGGTTTGCTATTCTTTGTGCCTTCAGGGTAACTGCACTAAAGCCATAAAACACGTTGTATTAAGTCCAGCTGATTGGTTTTCTTGCATTTGTTCCTATCTGTACTAACTCTTGCTTTCAGCCTTTGGGAGCATGAGAGTATTTCACCTGTGTGTGGAAAAAATTCCCCAGAAAACCCCATGTTATAATCAGACTTTTAAATAAGTTTGTGAACACCTGCTGGTTAGGTTCATTACAAAGTGCAGAAATAGATTTTGATGTGTTTGGTAGTACCTGAGGAAGGAAGGAAGGACAGTGACACATCTCGCCCACTCTGAGTATGAGCAAATAACGTGTATGAATATGGCATACACATGTGCATGTTCTTCAGATTCATTGTTGCCACTTGGAAAATTGTAAACCTGGTCATGACATTTGCTTGAGGTGGATCTCGGGTCTATAGGAAGATTGTGGTGACGTCTTTTGGAGCAAAAGACAGCACTGAAGTCTGGTTAGGAGCAACACAAGCACACAACACTGCTCCATCTCACAAAATATGTAGGTACAGCTGACTGAGATGGTGACATTGCTGTTCTTCATATCATTTGAGGCTGTTTGGCTGCATAGTGGGAGACCCGTTGACTGCAGAGTTGGGCAGAGCCCAGGCACATTATTTGGGTACTAGTTTGCCTAATCCTTACTAACTGTGTGACAGTCTTCTTTCAGTAAGTTTTCCTCTAGGCACCTTGAAAACTAAAATCCTACTCCTATAACTTTTTAACTTATGCAATAAAACTTTTGAAAGCTTAGCCTGGAAATGTCACTTTTCTGCTTGAGAAACCTTGTTTCTGGAATATCCAACTCTGGAGTGCAGAAGAAGGATTTATGCTTGGTGACAGAGGTAGTTACTGAGGTGTGGCAAACCACTTTTACGTAAAAATTCAGCATTTTTTTCCAGGTAAAGAAAAGAAATAATACAAATAAATGAAGTAAGGAATGTTTATGAATTAGATGTGACATAAAGAAATGAATCTCTGACTCAGCAGCCTGAATTGCTGCAAATATTTCTATATTAGTACTGAATGTCATGGATGCCCTTGTCAGTATTAAATCCTATCTATAAATATTATGTCTTGCATATACATTTAGAACATTGTGGATTCTTCAAAGGAATTGAACTAACCTGTAAGCAAGCATGATCCTTTAAAGATTACATGTGGTCGTGTAGGCTATTCTTAAAGGGAAGAGGCAAATAACAGGTGTCTTCTTGTAGAATTTTAGAGTGAGCTAGTTATTTGTTGTTCATTTGCTTTCTGTTTCATGATTACTTACATTGTCTTTGCTACATGTCTGTGACACATTAATCCCATTAGTCTTACTGGTTAACTCAAAGGCAAAAGTGCTTGTGCTCTTGGCCAGCCTCTCAGAGTGGAAAGCGTTGGGAAGGTTATGAACCACATTTGACTCTTAGTCTGTCATCCATTTCTAAGGCTTTTTGGATACAGCATTATCACTTCTTTAGAGGTTATATAAACTTTGGATATGATGCCATTACAACAGCAATGTCATTTAGTATTTTTCAGGAGTTCTTAATTCTGTAACTGGAATTAATAACAGCAGTTATTCTTCTGTATTCTTGAAAGAGATTTAGACAAATTGGTTCACAATAAGCACGCTAATGGTGAAATTTATTTGGTCCTGTAATCAGTTTGCCACTTAAAATTGCAACTGAGAGAAAAAGTAAAATTTCATTGGGAGAATTAAAATGAAAACAACTTCTTTTGTGTTATATGAAGGCAAAAATCCTTTTGCAACATTGTTCTATTTTGTGTTTAAATGTAAGAAAATGGATACTCATAAGAAAATGGGTACTTGATCAGCTCTGCTTTTTTTTGAGGTTTTTGGGTTTTGTTTTTTTTGTTTTGTTTTTTTTTTTTTAGATATGATAGGCAATAAAAATGTAATACCACTTAACTGGATGTTATATTTTTCCTCAACTTGTCTCACTGCACTCAAAATTTCTAAGTTCTCCTTGCTCCCTCAATTCACTGTTACTGCTCAGATAATTGGTGCTGTTGGATGGAATCAATAACTCATTATTCTTCTGTTTTTAGTGCGCCTACATCTTTCTGAGAGATCAATTTTTCAAATATGAAATCCAAGTGGAAACGATGATTGGTGTGTTAAATGTGTCAGGTTGGTGGGGAAGATTTTGATAAGAAAAAAATCACATCAAAATATGAGATGTTTGGGCAGAACCGTTCCTCAGTGATGCAAGTAGAATGTGTATCTGTCATATGACGGTCAAGCATGAGAAGTTCAGTGGTGTCCTATTCTTTTTGTTTTGAAGTGGATCATATTGCATGTTAATTGTTGGGGAAAAAAAACCCAAACAAAAACCCCATCAAAAAAAACAACCCCAAAACCAAACAGCTTAACTTTCTCTTCAGGAGTGAAAATAAAGTTATCCCAAATTCATCACTTCCTGATACAATATATTTGTGTTGTCTTACATTTAGGCTAATGTGATTTCAAGATGATATGTGAACACTTAACAAATGAAACTTAGAAAAATCTTTATTGAGAGAGTAGCTTCCAGGAAGGAAAGACAGAACTACAAGCTATTCTAAGAGCATTTATTTTTAACTGCCATCTCTGTAACTAAGGTTTTGTAATATCTGGAGCTGCTGTTTTCAGCTTGTCTTCATTTGTGGACCCTTATGTGCTTCTTGGTTGTTGTTTTTTAATGAGGATCATGAAGTTGATGAGTCTGAAAGCAGTGTTTTTCTTGTGTGTATATTCCTCCTTAAATTCACCCTGAATGACTGAAAACTGGGAAATGGTTAAGGAGGATGGAGTGTTGTAAAAGCAATCAGCATAGTACTCTTATTTGCCATGTATAGTCCTCTGTGAGTACATGCCAAAGGTCTTGTGAAATTAGAAGAGTCATATATGGATGAGCAGTTTTTAAGATAATATGGAAATTTTAAGAATATGGAAAATAAAAATCATATTATTAGTAAGTGTCACTTTAAAAATAATTAAATCAAAGTGTGTTCCAATTTTGAGGTAAGAGGCAGCAATAGTGGTTTACCTGTTGTTCTAGTAGTGATCTTACTACAGTTTTGGGAAGGACCAAGACTTAGCAGTAAGGATTTGCAGATAAACAGGGCAAATAACTTGTAGATAATATTTGCTAATTCTACTTTTTCTCAGACTCAGTTGCATTTGTAAGCACAAATGTTGGAGATGTTTCAGTTAATTGGCAAAATTATTTTAATGAAAGTCTTCCCTTTCTTTTTCCTGCATCCTCTTTGGTTTTACGTGAAATATTTCTTTGACATTTCTAGAAAGAAAATGCAGAATATAAGTAAGGTGGTTTTATGAAGAGCTTGGATATGTTTCTTGTCTTCTGAATATGGAATGAAAGAGCTGAACAGAGCTTCAGTATCTTAATACTCGGCTCTACCATTCCCAAAGAACAAACTCTGTCTTCTTTCTTGCTAGAAAGAAGAATTTGTGTCTTAGGACTTTAACCAGTAGAAGATTTACTTAAAGGTTGTACAAAATTTGAGGGTTAATTAGAAGTATTGATTTGAATCACTGGTCCTTTGAGCTGTACTTTTATTAAATAGGCAGCATTTGAATTTAAAGGTTTGGGTTTGTTTGTGTGGCTTTTACTGCCTAGTTTGTACCTACATAAGTCAGTTAAATACTACACTTTGTGTGTACTTTCAAGCTGTAGGATGTGCTTCTTTTTATCTTACGTATAGTTTAGCTGAGAAGGCACTTTAAAGAGCTAGCTTGTGCCAGTTCTGTTACAACTGGTTACAGAATTTACCTCTTGTTTCTGTGTCTTGTGAAGACAATTTGGGATGAATTCATTTCACACAGTGAATAACTGTATATTATGATTCATACAATCTTTCTAACAACTCAGGCTTGATTTCAGTGTGGGATGTTATTTCTAGATAACTCAGACATAATCTGCATGAGTTACTGTCAGTTTCCAGTTTGGTTAGTGTTGTTTTCTTCTGATTCTCTCTGCTATTTTTGTTGTTATGTTGTCAATTTGTCTCTCGCAGAAAAGAGGAATGCTATACTGTCTTACTAATGAGAGTGAATAAGCATTAATTCTAAAAATTCATGAGACTTTGGGGATTTGCAAGTGTCATTTGTACACAACTTTCTACTACAACGCTCCTAAGTAACAACAAATAAACAGTTCTGTGAATTGCACAATAAAAATGCCAGATAATATGTTGTGGCTTGGAACTCTGTTCCGAGGTCTATAGCTTTGTTGGACAGCTCACTTTGAATCTTTTGACCAGTAATACTTTAGCTGTCTTCTGCAAGGACAAGATACTGGAAGACCCTCAGTTTCACCAGGAGCCTAGTTTAAATGCCTTTATGCAAATACACATAGCACAGGGAATAAACAACAGGAGTTAGAGATGCACACACCTGAAGGGTTATGATCTTACAGGCATCAGAGACATGGTAGGTCACCTCCTAAAACTGGAGTGTTGGAATGAAAGGATGCTGGCTCTTCAGAAAGGAAAAGCAGGGAAAATGAGAAGGGGGTGTCACTGTCTGTGTTAACAAGCAGTTGAAATGCATGGAGCTCTGCCTGGGGATGGATGAGGAGCCAACTGAGACCTTAAGGGTCAGGATTAAAGAGAAAGTGGGGACAAGGGGACATTACAGTGGGGAGTCTGCTACAGGCTACCCGACCAAGAAGACTGCTCCAGCTAGGAGGTTTGAGGCCTTTTATGGACAGATAAGTGTGGCCTTACGTTCAGAAGCACTGGTACTTATGGGTGGACTTCAACCACCAATATCTGTTGGAGGGATACACAACAGGGTGTAAGCAATCCAGGAGTTTCCCAGAATGCATGGATGATAACTTCCTTCTTCAAGTGATAGAGGAGCTAATAAGGAGAGGTGCTATGCTGGGCCTTGTTCTGATCAAGTTGGGGCTGGTGGGGAGTGTGAAGCTCAAGGACAGCCTCAGCTGCAGGGACCATAAAGTGATGAAGTTCAAGACTGTTGAGGCAGTGAGAAGGGTGCACAACAAGCTCACTACCCTGGACTTCAGGAGAGCAGACTTTGGCCTCTTGTGGGATCTGCTTGGTAAGATACAATAGTGTAAAGGCTCGGAAGGAAGAGGGCCCCAAGAAAACTAATTAATATTCAAAGACCACGTCTACTAAGCTCAGGAGTGATGCATTCGAATGAAGAGAAAGTCAGGCAAAAATGCCAAGAGGACAGGTAGCTTGGTAGGAATACAAGGACTTTTTACAAAGGCCTTTAGTGATAGCAGAAGGGGTAATGGCTTTAAACTGATAAAGGGTAGATTTAGATTAGATATTAGGAAGAAATCCTCCATGATGAGGGTGATGAGACACTGGCACAGATTGCCTAGAGAAGTTGTGGCTGCCCCATCCCTAGCAGTGCTCAAGGCCAGGTTGGACAGGGCTTTGAGCAACTTGGTCTAGTGGAAGGTGTCCCTGCTCATGGCAGGGGGGCTGGAACTAGATGACCTTTTAAGGTCCTTTCCAACCCAAACCATTCTATGATTATGTTGTGACCTTATAGAAAGTGTCTGTTTACTCCCAACATGTATTTCTGCAGTGCATCCAGGCAATGATTTTTCTGTTCACTGGTGCTTCTCTGTTTCTTTGTATCCATGGATTTTTCTTTATTTTTTTTGTTTGTTTAGAACAGCAGCTGCTTGTATTATACCAGTGCTGCCAAAAGTCTCAGTTAAACACTTCTGTGTAATAGAAAGCTTATTCGGAAGTGCTGTAGCATATTTTATCTTACAACTTAAACATCTTTGTATCTTTCCACTAGTTCATCACTGAATAATTTTTGCCGAGGTGAGTAGCTCTGGAGAAGATGCTTTCAGCACTGAAGCATGGGGAAAACGTAGCATCCAGGAATCTCTGAATGGCAAGAGCCTCAAAGGAAGCCAAGGGGAAGGTGTTGTGGAGGCATTTGCCAAAACATGACAGTAGATGCTTCTGCAAGTAAGGTTTTTCCAAAGTAATCTAGCTGAACCTGCTCACGAAAGTATTAAAGTAAAAAAGCAGAACTTTTAATCAAGTATGTGTACCAATATAATGTGTACCATAGAAGATGGTAGCTCTGGCTTTATATTGCTATAATTCACTCACCAGTGAGTAATACCCTTTTGTAAAAGTCGTGTCATAAAAGTAGGCAAGAACTGATTAGAAAGATCATCTGGTAAACCAAGAACTTCAGCCATCTGTTTATTATTGACATTCTCCTTCCTCTCTCAAAATGAAAACTATTTTTTTATGTCATTCTCAAATCTCCACATATATTGTTAAGGATAGCCAAATACCTTAGCTTCAAGACCCAGAGGTATTCCTCCTGTCTTTGTCTGCTAGATGTTTCCATGTGTGGCTGAGCATGCGCTTCCAGTTGGCACGCACACATGATACAGACACGACTGGTTGTAGAGATATTAAAACAGACGGGAGAAAAACACTTTTAGGGACATCCATTGAAACACAAGCAGCATCCACATAACACCTGAACAAAACTACTGGCCTGATCTGATCCTCCTCTCTAGCTAGTTGAGTTTAATATGTGTTTATGGAATACACAAATATTCCCACTTTGCTCATAAACGTGGTATTACTAACGGGATTATGAAGGTAATGCTGGTCTTGGGAGATCTACCTCAAATAACTCCCCCTTAGCCATGTGTCAAATGTGGCTGTCTCTTATGGTGCTTTCAGTAACATGTGTTAGCTGCTTGATGGTGTCCATTTATGTCCAGCAGTTTCTTGTCACCTCCAATAGTTTCCCACATGCTGTTCAGTTAACACTTGGGACAGGGACTAGTCATCTCCCTGCAAACTTAAAAAGATTGGGTTTTTTTTCTGGTTTTGTGCTCACTTTTAAGTATGATGCCAAAAGTTTTTGTTTAATTGTAGGCAGTTGTTGAGAAATATCTCCCATGTGAGGCTATCTGATCTGCACTACTATGTATCGAGTAAATACCACCTGCAATACTCTCAAATTTTGGTTATATTAAATTATTTAATTTTCAGAGATTAGGTTTATGGGTTCTGCGCTGCCTGTCAGTCTTAAATGAAGCGTGTGACTGGATGTGGAAGAACGTTATAATTACAAGGGTAATGGAGACTAACTGCAAACCATTGGATGCCTAGTTTTAACCAGGGGTAGTACCTGATTTGTTGACGAACTGTTGGTCTTAATGCCCTTCCCATTCCCAGCTCCCTTTCTGTTTGTCAGTGCATCTGTACAACAGCAGACACAGAGTCTCTGAATCACATTTCTTAGTATGGTGCCCATTATCAATATTTTGGCTTCAGTTTATGGGACCCAGTTTCCAGAGTGGGAATGATTTAATACATTGAGATGATTTCTCAACCAGGTGATTAAGCCGGATGATTTCTCAACCAAATACTATATAGGCCTCAAGACTGTTCTGTTTCCTATATCACGAAGTTGGACTCGGCAGAACAAAATTTAAGAAAAGAATATCAGAGCAAATCATAGAATTTGTTTACTTTTAATTTTTTTTTCTAGTGAAGGGAAGGCTTAAGAGGGAGGATGGAGAGAAAACAATTGGAGTAAATAGTCAAAAATCAGTATTTTGTTTAAAAATAGTACATAATTATGTAATTATTCTAAAAATATGGAAAATCTACATGCCATTTGGTAAGTAAGCAAATTTCTTTCAACAGATGTGAGGATGCTCTTCATCTAAATTGTATAGCATTGTATGATGTTGCTTGGCATTCTATATCTTCCTGTAATTGAGATTTGTACTTCCTTGCTTGTTTAGAGAAATTTTGTGGCTTATTTGTAAAACTTACCATTTTCTCGTGATCTTTTTAATGACCTTATTCATCTTCGTGTAAGCTTTATGTACCGGATGATAGAATCTGTTTCTGAACATCCACTTTTGCCTTGTTAGTTTGTTTTCTTTTGTTTTGTTTTTAATTCTGGATCTTGACTGTAGAAAATTCCTGCTGATGTATTACTGGATATATGCAGATTGCACAAAAAAGGCATGATGCATAAATGCTAGTTTAATGGAGAATACACCGGTTCCTCAGATTTTGAAAAGAACATTAATTTTTCAGTATGGCTATGCATTTCCATATGTACCTACACAGGAGCAGGTGCTTTCTTGTTCTCTCTCTCTCCACTTTCTTAAATTGAAGTGTCTGCAACTACCAGAAAGACAAAATAAAATAATACTGCTTTAAAACCAGCTTTGCAGCAACAAAATGAGAAGAGGCAAATCTTCCCTCAGTTTCTCTTACTACAGAGTTTCTTAACTAGCTTAAGTGGGCTTTGGCTGAGGTTGGTGGTAGAGCAAGTCCAGAATTGTCACCTGTGAATTTAGGCTAGATTTGACATAGTTTCTAGCAAGAAATGCTGCTTCTCAGGGTATTTCCCTTTAAATTATTCATTTAGAGAAAATTAACAATTTTTTTTTTCACTCTTAATGAGGTACCACTTTCTCATCCACTAAATTTATTTGTAACACTTCAGTTTTCAACACTGTAATTACTTCAGTTCTCAATACTGTAATTACTTCAGTTCAAATATGTCAGTTCTTTTAAGACTTTACTTCCACTTGGTGATCTTGTTGGAATATTGTCAACTTCGGAATGCTGGATACATGATGTAATAATGATAAATCTTTAAATATTACATAAATATTAAAATTTAACACTCATGTAGCTTTGAATCTCTGCTTCTAAGCAGTAAAATATAATCTGATACTACAAATTATTTTCCTATTCATATTTTTTTTTTATATAGACACCATCACTGTTTGCTAATGCTACATAAGATTAGGGAAGATCCAGAAAAAGAGAACATATATTTAAGAAAAACATGTCACTTTTCATAACGTGCACAAGGCTTACTTTCGATAGGTTTGAGAAAATTTCTTTTATGAGAGAACAAATAATTAATTTAAATGGTTCTGAGAATATTTAGATACAAGAATTCAATATACAACCTCCATTCTCCATCAAGTCAATGCAAACTGACCTCTAAAAAGTACTGAGTCCCTATTGGGCAAGGGTGAAATACTACAATTTGATCCTGGAATTTCATTCAGCAGGAACATTTCAATCTTTCTCATACCACAGGGAGCACTCTATTTCTTAGCATTCAGGGACGTATAATACATGGCAATGTTCATTATTCAGGAAAAGAATGTTCATTATAATGAAATGAAGCCTTAGTTACACCACTGAATGGTTCAAGATAGATGTATTTTTGATGAGTCTTTTCAGGACATACATTTCTGAGAGAGCAACCAATTAAAATTACTTCTGCAGTGAAGACAAATGTATTTGTAGAGGCACAGGCATTAATAAATAAACTAAGATTTCCATTTGCACTTTTAAGGAGCTGCGGTGGGTCAGTCCTGGCTGGATACAAGTGCCTACCAAGCCACTCTATCACCCCCCTCCTCAACTGTACAGGGGACAGGAAATACAATGAAAGACTCATGGGCTGAGAAAAGGACAGGATTTCAATAGAGCCTGAAGGCTCCCACATGCTCATTGTGTAGGCTTATGTCAAAGAGATGATTCCTTTCTGGCAACTCAGTTATGACTGTGAAGGTGTTAACCTCAGTGCTCTACTTATTCCTGTTCTTCACACCGTACATGCCTTTTTTTTTTTCTTGCAAGCATGAAAGCAATAAGAATTTAAAATGTATTTACAAAAAATATCAACTCTGTACTCTTGAAATGCTAAGTAAAACTTTGAGAGGGGAAAGAGAACAAGGGCTGTTTATGGTAGGCTCACTGGTGAGATGCTCCTTTGATGTATGGTATAGAACAACTGTCAAAGTTGCTTGGGAAGATCATAAAGTAGAGGGTGGATTAGATTTCACTTCTAGCCTTTTCTGCTGGACATCCAGAGCCCTTTTTTATTTAGTGGTATGAATCTAACTCTTAAATGTTTTTGGAATATTGCAAATTAGCAAAGACTAGTCTGACTTGTAATCCCTTTCCTGTGTTGTTATTTTGTGGCCTGATATTTTTCTTAACAATTATTCTAAAACAGGGAAAGTTAGTTTGGTCTTGACACAGCACTGATGTATTCCAGGTTACTGTATAAGTGCAGCTAGGAAGGCCGCGACAGACTTTTCTGTCTTACTTTCCATGTTTCCATGAGTGTATTGAGAATCAAAACATAGACTGGGTGAAGGAGAGAAAGGAAAAGGACTGTTGTTAATGCATCTACAAAAAGAATGATGGTGCATACTATGGGTGACTTAATGTACTATTATCTGTAGAAAATGAAACCAGTTTGACCTTTGTCTGCTGAGCCTACACAAGTAGGTTTGCTGCAAACATTCTTAACTAGCCACCTCTACATATTTTCTGAGATGCTAAATAATACATAAGTTTGTTGAGAGGTAAGATGAACACCAAAACCAGTGAATGAATTCACATTCTTGATTTAGGATGGACTGGCTTACTCTCATAAATGTAAAAGTGTTGGAAAAAAACCCAATAAAAAAATGTAAACTTTCCATAATTTCTGTATTTGTGAAATAAATACCTGTGAATAATATACAGGCTTCAGGTAGAATTTAATGAGGAAAATCTGACATACTTTCAAATAGTGATTATGTATAAAAGATAATTAAATATTTTCCTATGAATTTCTAAGAACTGCTTGATTTTTCCAAGAATGAAAAGCCACTCTTATTAAAAACTTTGTGATATTTCTATGGGAGCAACAGTTTGTTATCAAGGGCTTAGATTATGGGTGAAATTTTCTTCCCTTCAGCAGCCAATACAAAGCTTAAATAAAACTTCGGTCATTACAGGTTATGATCATTTAGAGTGATGTGCTGATTTCCCTTTATTTCTATGGTAGAGAGGAAATAGTGTAAGATACCAGTATCAGGCCCTTGAAGGCAAGATGTCATCAGTAACCCGTTTGGTTCTTTATGATGTGTCAGTCCCCTGCTACATGTGGCATTCAAATTTGACAGATACAGCTTCTTTGAAGTATGCACGTGAGGAGCCGATGAAGTACCATAACCACAGGTTAAACTTTAAGAAGAACATCAATAGTTGACAGCCACTGGATCTGCCACTCTAAGGAAAGACAAAAATTTTACTTTTCCTTTTTGAGTACGCAGTCTCATACATTTTCATATCCTTATTTCTAGCACTCCTTCTCAACTCTGTGCAGCCAACTGTTCTGTAGGGCAGCAAGACAACACCTTTCACTGAGGATTACTCGTAAAGCCAGGTACTAGTTTGCAAAGTAGCAGATGCTGAATTAAGAGCAGGTATTTTTAGAGGAGAAACATAAATCATAGAAATACTCTGTTGTTTTAACAGAATAAACTGGAATATTTCCTAAGAAATTTATTGGTCAAGCAAAATCTATTGGTCAAGCATCCACCTTATTTTCTAATATTTCATAAAATCATAGAATCATATAATAATAATTAGTTCAGTTAAAATGGAAATACTGCAGTTAAATTTTTTATAGTTGTCTTTTAGTATTAGAACACTACATTCTAGGTGTGAGAGTAATAAACAACATTTCTTTGACTCAATTACCAATTAATTGGGCAATAAAAGCAGCTAAAGAGAGAAGGAGAATGTCTGTGGGGCCAGGGTCTTTTATGGAAAAAAAAAAAGCACACAGTGAGAAGCACATGAAAAATGCGATACCTCATTACTGGTATTGCAGTTAATACTGATGTTTTAATTGGTCATATTAATAACTAAAATGAATGGCACTTATTCCAGGGTCTAATTTAATTTGCAGTTTTAATGAATAGGAGAGTTCTTGAAAGTGATTTTTAGCTAAAGTCTTCAATGTAGACACCTTTATGTGAGTTCAACAACAGGACAACCACTGAGTCAAGTTTAGCATTAAGTCCCTTCTCTTCAGCTATATGAAATGAATTATTATACTATAGTGTTTGACTGTTCTCTCTAAATGGAAATAAGTTTCTTGATATTTGCGTGGTTTCAGCAAAATGATGAAAATAAATTGTGCATAGAGCTTGGGCCTTTTCAGAGTGTGCATGTGTGTGTGTGTGTGTATACAAAAATACCTGTTTGTATGGTAAGCATAGTGTCCTTTGTTATAATAGCTCAAGATTTTCAGGCCTTTGTAATTAAGCAGCCCAAGCCATGCTCATAAAAAATCCTCAGTTTTGAAATAAGGTATATCTTTGCTTTGAGCAGAACTGGTTCAAAATCTTTTCCCAGGAAAAGCTTTAGGATCTAAAAAACAGCCTCTAGTGACTAAAATGCTCCTGTTTTCTACTCTGACGTGATGTCTTTTCTATGATCTAAAAGAAAACTATATGTTGTCCTTTTAAACTATTGTGATGACGAAAGTATAGAATTTCTATGAATACATGGTGACACTTGTAATTTAAAACCTTTAGCCTCATTTACCTTTAGTTTTGAAATTCTCATCTGTTGAAACTGTGTATGATCAGAAAAGCTGAGGTGAGTCCCTGTTCTCTAACTTATTCCTGCCTAAAATAAACTAGTGGTATTAGTACTTGGTTTTGCATTTTATTCTGATGTTGCAACTCCGGAGAAAATGGAAGAGAAAGATCATTTTGATACACAGGCTTTGATTTGGAGACATTAGATACAAAGCTCACCATTCTCTGTGTAATACTGGGAAGAGATAAGTAGTGAGAAGACATTTTTCCAGTCATACTGATACTTGCATTGCCTGTGCATCTGAGTATTTGAAACTAAGGGGTTTTTGTTTTATATTAACTTGGATCTTTTAATCAGAAGTATTGAAAGAATTGTAAGCAGATTGCTTGTGCTGTTCCTCGCTCAACGAACTGCGTGTTTGATCTTTCTGCGTGATTGTGATAAAACTGATACAATTGTGAAAGAAGAGTAAAAATAACAAACGTCTTTTAAAAACCAAAGGTTTGTTGGTTTGGTGAGGCCTTTTTTAACTTATCAAGAAAGATGTTCTGACATCAGAAATTTAAAGTCAGTGCACAAGTAGGGTTAAAAATTAAGACAGTGTAAAACTTGCAAGGTGGAGCCTGAAATGCAGTTCAGTTTGTCCCCTGTTTCTCCACTAGTGTTTGTTTGGACTGAATGAATGCTGCTGAATTTACTCTGCAGTTCTTACTCCTTGTAGTAGTGATAAGAGTTAATGTGCTGTCTGGGCCACATAGTCAGTTTAGTGTCTTGGTTTAAGCTGTAATAGATGAGAATCTCTTTAATCCCTACCAAGGGGGTCAGCAATATGCAAATGGACCCAAGGAAATTATATTCATTTATTAAACTAGGATTTATGAATGTCTGTGTAGAGTAGATTCAGAAACTTGTAAGTTAGTCATTTAGAAATTAGTATCAGTTGTTGAGATGATTTTTTCATTGAGGATGTAATAAAGCATTAATTGGATTCAAATACCTTTGACTTTGTCCTGTAGTCTGCAGGGGGAGAAAAATGGAATCAAGTAAAACAGTGAGACACCAGTGGTATTACAAAGCAGTTCAACGGGCATGGAGAATGCTCTTTGTGCCACATGACATAAAATAAGTTATATTGTTTGCCCCTGGGAGATCGTACGATAAGGTCAAGAGAGTATCAATGACCCATCTGTAATAAATCTGTTTGCAGACCTCAGTCTCTGAATTGGCAAAATCTGTTATTGCCAAAGCATTTTGTTTGCCTCCTTGGAATGCTCAATACTAATTTCCTTCTCCCATTTCAGTGTCTGAAAAGCATTTCAGCCAGCAGTATTTCTACAAAACAGCTGCATGCCTATATCATTGATGATCCTGAATCTGCACAATGTTTAATTTCAAGCTGGTGGAGGTGTAAAAAATCTCTTGGTTTATTTTATTACAGGCAGAGGGAGCTTATCCATACATTCATAAATGTTTTAAACAATTCTCATTATCACATTTTGATAGTATAGAATTTATTGTAATATTCAAGACAGGTGAAGGTCAGATTTGACATGATAGCTTTCAAGGCAAGGTGTCTTTCAGGGCTCTTGTTTCGGAAAATGGGTAGTTGTCTTGTTTTGGAAATGGGTAGACTATTTGTCAGGAGGGCAGATGATGTGGTATGTAATAGGGGGAAGTTGAGGTGTATGACTTCATCCATAAGGAGAGAGCATTAGACTAAAGATACTGAATCTCAAATTTTAAAATTGAAGCAACATTCGAAGGACTCAGAGCAAATCGCAATGTTAAATCTAGAAATACTGTGCAGGGGATTTTTCTAGTTGTTTTCAGAAAACCTGTGAAGAGAAATAAGATGAAGTATCATGGTGTGAAACTCTCTCTCAGGTTTGATGTAGCTTTGTAGAAGTGCACCAAAGTATGTACATACAGAACAGTAGGGTTTTTTTAACTGACTAACAGGATGTAGAATGCTTAAAGAGTGTACGGCACTCAGTGGTTAGCATCAAGTTATGCAAGAATGAAAGACAGTTATTTTGGGGTCACTGAGTATTTTAGCAGCGTCTGAACAGGCACATGCCCTTGAGTTAGCAAGATAATGCAAGCCACTCCAGCCAGTCATTTCAGTGCTTCATAGGCAGATAGCTGTCTTCCATACTGCTCTCTCTGAGTAGCAATGTAAGTAAGGCTAACTCATTAAAAAGTCTGACATGAGAGTAATATAATTAACATTAGGAGAAATAATTATTTGGGTTACATTTTTATTTTAGTTTGCTGTAATGTGAAAACAAACCAACTAAATAAAACTGAAAGAAATAAAGATTCTATGATTCTGTGAGTGGCATTTATATACCCAAGTCCAGGATTTAAATCACTTTTCAAGAAACAGGGAAGATTTAGGATTTACAACAGACAGTTAATCAAACGGAGTATAGAGAGAAGCAAGCAGAGAGATAAGTCAGCCAGAGGGAAATGCTGCAGAAAGATGTCTGAACTACAGTTTTTCTCTAAGAGGAAAACTTGGCACAGGTAGGCACTCAGGTTGCCTATGCTGAGGCTTTTACAGCCCCAAGCTAGTTTTGTGAGTATCTCAATCATGCCTTGGGGATAGGTAGCAGATTTAATTCTGCCTTGTGAAACCTATTTGAAGGATGCAGAAGTGTGATGGCCCTGGCTCCCTTCCTCTCTCTAGTGTGTGAAGCACTGTTTCAAGATGCAGAAGTCTAAGCTTTTTCCCCTCCACCAGTACAAAAAAAATAATTGGCAGCCTGTGATCTGCAGCCCTTTGACTTCAGTCTGAATAAAATCTTAAAAACATAGCTATAAACTAGTTTGGGGAAGAATCTGTCTCTCCTGTTAAAGCTGTGCTGTTTTTCAGCCATGAAATCCAGGTTTATAGCCCAGGGGTAAGATGGGAGGGAGTCTTACTTGTAGCCTGCTCATGGGGATATCCAAGCACTACAATGGAACTATGGGTACCAGCATGGTTTCTGTGTATGTGTTTTTTTGTGTGTGTGTGGTTTTTTTTGTTTTGTTTTGTTTTTTTTTTTCTGGGGGGGGTTTTGTGGTTTTTTTTGTTTGCTTGTTTTTTTCAGAAATATGTTGAGTGTGAAATGATGCCCTTTTTTATTTCCTATTTGAATGACATTTCACAAACACTTTGTAAAAGAATTTCCATAATAGGTGACAAAAATTCTGTGATCCAGTGTACTGCTTCCAGTAGCTCCCGCAACACAGGCAACATTGTTATATTTAGTTTGTTTTTTGCACATGGGCTGGAGCCAGAATTAAAGGTCCAAATATTTTTCTTATCTGTAGCATGTGTAATCTGCATTACAATACTGCAGCTTGAGCCTTCATCTATATTTGCCTGAAGTTTAATTAAGGAAAAAAGAAAAGTAAATGGACTATAACTTTGTCTGTGTCAGGCTAGTTCAATGTTCAGTATTAGACCTGCTCACATTGAGTAGACAGCAGTCACTGATACACACACACACACACACACACAAAATAATCAGAAGTTCTTCTTTTGACACATGCCTTCCCGGTGCCACTGAATAAGACCAAAAAAGGTAGTAACATGTTTCTATAACTCTGGTTTAATTAAGAAACTGGAAGACATATTGAATATGGGAAGCCACAACTACCATTTGTAGCCACCATTTGTAGTCACCTTCCTCATCTGTAATTTTCCATTTTTGGTAATGGTTGGTATTTCTGAGTTTAAGTTCTGTTACAGAACAGAAGCTATGTCAATAGGCAGAGGAAATGTGACTTCACTGAAAAGTAGCATGGTGAAAGAGAAAGTAAACCTATGTAAAATAAATAATCCAAAAGTATATAGGCAGATTTTAGTTTTATAAGGTGATCAGGAAAGGGTGTGAAGCTAACAAAGTAAAATGAAAAAAAATTGCTAACAAAACTTTTATTGAATAGCTTCTTATTCTTTTGTGGTACTATAAAACATTTGGGCAAACACTTCTCATTAAAAAGCCCACCATAGTTGTCAGATTAAAATACACAAAAAGGAAACTGTGAGCATTCATCATTCTGCTTCTGCCTGCCATCCCCACTTGGCTACGGAAGTTTTATCATCTTTTTGAAGTAAATAGTACTGAAATGAATACATAGAGAATAATTTAGACACATTTTTTATTGCAGTAGTACACATTTTTTCAGCCCATAGCAAAATATAGCTACCTTTAAAAGACATAAAATAAGCAAACATGTAGCAGGCATGCTACTTTATCTATTCTTCCTACAAATAGTGAAAAATACCATTTTCACCATGAATTTTACTGGTTACCTACCACATTATGAAATAAGTAATCTGTGAGTTTAATTTACTATTGAATATTGTGGGGTTTTAACCCACATAAATTAGCTTAGTTCTTTTATATAAAAAAGTCTTTTTTTTCTTAATGGCATACACTGTTGAAAATTGTATAGAACTATTTTGATGATTATTTGATCCACAGTGAAAAGTTTTAAACTCATGTAGTTAATTTTCTAATGAATTTTTAGCCCTTCATGCAATTTTTACTGAAGATATCAACAAAAAAACTCCTGCTTTCAACTAGAACGGTTAATCACAAACCCTCAGATCTGCTTAAAAAGACCTGAAAAAGATTAGCAGTATTAATTTCATTCATACTTTCTGTATGTCTCTGCTGTAGCATATTTATAATTTATGAAGCTTGTACAAAGCATGTTTCAATAAAAGCGTATGCTATTAAGCATATTTTAATTCATACCTGATACATGTTCTCAGAGTAAATGACTAAAATAAAGGAGTGAATACTATGCACATCATTCATACAAATAGGAGAGGTCAAACCTCAAAATGTATACTGTAGTGTTTGCATTAAAATATTCATAAAATGTTTATTTTATTGATACACTTTAACAGACACCCATCACAACACTTTCAAAAGTGCTATGATCCAAAAGATCACTTAAATCCAAAGATCACTAAGATTCAAAAGAAAACTTAAAATGCTCATACCTAAGTGGAACTGGTTTAAGGAAAGAATTACCTTGGTAGTTTATTTATATAGCACTTGTTGAAGCTATGAGTAACCTCATGGGTCTAACACGCATGGGCTCACATTATTCTTGCATTTTACATGATATTTAAGCACAATTTAAAGGGTAATACATTAGGCTATTTTGTATGAGCTACAACTGCTGCCACACATAGTTGTGATCTTCTGGGATACTTAAATTAATGTAAGGATGCAATTTTTGTAATCATGTAGACATGTTTCCAGATTATTTCATGTATTGCAAGAGGAAAGATAAAAAGACAATGGGAGGAACCTGACTTAAAATGTTTAACATGTCAGATATATTACTGAAACAAACATTTTTGAGTTGCAAAGAAATCTGCAGTATGCAAAACAGCATTCACTTGATGCAGCCAACAAAGCTTTATCCATAGTTTATACTTTGATTACAGTTAATTTATTTGAATTATAAAACACAGTAATTTTTATTTTAAGTGAACTAGTTTGCAAAATCATTCATTATTGGAAAGCTTCAAAATATGCATGGTGCTGTAATGTATTGTTACTGTAGCAATATTTAGTACTATGTGTAGGAAAATAATATGCACATTTAAATGCAACTACTTGCTGCCTTTGCTACTGTCAATCAGTCAAACTTAAGAATCAAACTCTAAATCAACAGCAAATGTAAATTATTTGACATAGCTCTCCAGCTGTACACTTTTCCAGATGTCAAACCTGAGTGACATCTTAAAAGTGCAGTTTATGACCTTAATGTTTTTTACATAGAAAAATTTAAAGTTTTCTGAACTCATTGCAAGCCATTCTGAACTTCTAAGTGAAAAAATGCACCTGACCAATAGGGAACAGCAAATGGCACATATGGTCACCATGAATACAGATTTCCATTAGATATCTGCTCCTAATCCAATAGTTGAATCCAAGAAACAAGTGGCTTTTTCTTTTTTTCTTTTGGATGGCCAGTATAAAGGCTAGACAAATGTCATTGTGAAGTCTGACAAACAAACTAATGTGTTTTACTTGTTAAATATATTTTACATTATTTTTCCTGCCACATTAGAGAAACTGAAGATCAAACAGAATCTCATTAAAAAAAAAAAAAAAAAAAAAAAAAAAAAGACATAGGGTCACAGTCCTTCATTTAAACATTTTTTTCATTTTAAGGAAAATGTATAGAATTTTTGAAGAAGTTAAATGTGTCTCAGAAATGTTAACAGTTTTCATAGTAATGGATAGTAATTTCAAGACTTTCAGATATTAACGGAGATGAAAAACAACTGAAAATCATTGTGAGTTTTTGTGTTTATTTCTGCATTTTTTGAACCATTCAGGAAGCATGAAAGTGACTTTAATAATATGAAGTCTAAAAACACCTGGGTTCCATGGAGAAAGCCACAAAAGCAGCTCCTCTAGTCTCGAGCCCTAGTTTTCTCATACTCAAGATTAACACTAGAGGGTGTGATAGTATGCTCAAATTTGTTGGTAATTTACATGCAGTAAGAATGATTGATACATTCATTTTAGCTTACAGAAATTCCAATACTGTGTAGTAGTGTTGCTGTCAATGGGTGAAGCATTAAATGTTGTTACTTAAGATGGGACAGATCTTATAGTTCCTTCTGTTTCTCTGAAATAGAGGAAGTGGCTACTCCTGGAAACTCAACTCTGGGACTTATGTTAGCTGTGAAGTGCAGGAATACATAGAACATAGAAGCTACATATCTGCTGTTACAGTTATGGTCATTTTCACCTCCTTATTCCACTGCAGAGAAATATCACAGAATTTACCTCTGCAGGTAACACAGAGGACTAATGGGATTCTTTCCCCATAAGCTCTCTATTGTTTTACTCATCATCACAGTATAATTGATTGTATTTATCTCCATTTATGAAATTACCCTGAGGCATCAAGAGAGGAACCATAAAGTCTTTCTTTTAGAAAGAGTACTTGGGAGGATAAATAAAAAAAAGTAGGATGGCTAATTCTAGTGTAAACTCTAGCTATTGTTTCTTCTTAGGGACAGCACAGTATTGTCCTTTGATTTCATTGTCATCTTTCCCTGGAACATGACATGTAATTTCCTTACACCCTAAAACTGGTGGTTGTAATCTTATGACCCATGCAATTCCTCCTGCATAAGTACATTTTTCAGCTTCTCAGTTTCTAGCTTTATAACTTTAAAGACAAAATGAGCACAAAAAAGATTACAAATTTGAACAAATTGTCCTAAGCTGCCTATGGAGTCAGCAGAGTGACATAAACATTTAGCATAAGCTATTTGACTTTGCACTTCTGCTTTTCGGTGAAATGAATTCCCTCAGAAAATTTCCTCCTTCTCTTCATTGACTGTACATGGAACACAAGGGGGACCTCCTCAATGTATACTGTGTACACTTATATATACACCTCCTCAATATAACATAACACTGTAGACATCGATATCTGGTTAAATTAATGCGGACTTTCTGGTGTATTTGTTTCAATAATAAATAAATTATTTAATTGATTTAATTTCCCTTCTGAGTCTTCTAACTCATTAAAATGCTACTGAACTAACACAAATGCCGACCAAATAACCTGTATTTTTAAACAGGATAGGTAAAGCTTGGGTATGAAAACACTCCCTCTCTCTCTCTCTCTCTCTAAATATGTATATACACATATATACACAATATTGAAGTTAGTTACATGTATGTTTCCTGAGAATTTTCCCATCACAAACTAAAGGAAAGTGGAATATTGCTTCTATTGTAATAAGGACGCTGCTTAAGCATCCTGAGCTGAGGATATTACTTGGACTAATGAAGATTTACATCTAATTTTAAAGAAAGTGCTTTTAAAGAAAGAGAAAAAGCAGTAATTCTAAAAACCCTCTGAATTCAGTAACTGTTCTTCCCTTCCTGTCTTTGTCAGCAACAATATCTGCTCTTCCTACTAACCTTGCTTTGCTTTAGCTCCTAGATATATCTACTAATAATTCTTGCATCCAAATAAATAACTGTTCAAAAAAGTCTGGCCCATGGATTAAGTAGACAAATTATTTTTTGTCTTGTTAATTCTCTGTGGCATTTATGTGCTTGTATTTCCGCAGGTCTATCCTTATGTCTCCCATTTCATCATTTTGTAAGCCTGTTGTTCAACATTCTTAGCCAGAGATCTGATCTTGCACTGTCATGGTTTAAGCCCAGCCAGCAACCCAGAACCACGCAGCCACTCGCTCACTCCCTCTCTCTCTCCTCCCCCCAGCTCCCAGAGGAATGGGAAGGAGAATCAAAAGAATGTAACTCCCACGGGTTGAGATAAGAACAGTCCAATAACTAAGGTATAACACAAACCACTACTGCTACCACCAATAATAATAATGATAA